>WBMV01005965.1:290964-481719 GCA_013396655.1 Campylorhamphus procurvoides | reverse complement strand
AGGCGGGGCCCGGCCCGACCCGAGGGTCCCGAGCAGCGGCGGCGGGAGGCGCGGTGCGGGCTCCGGGCCCGCGTGTGCCCTGCGGAGGCCGCGGCTCTGGCCGAAAGGCGGCGTTCAATACCCCGTGTGTGTGTGTGTTTCCCTCTGTGCCCCTCCCGTGTTACCGGGACGCTCTGCGCTGACCGGGCTCCCGGGGAGGCCGTGGGGTCCCCCTGGTCGGTGACAGCGCAGAGCCGTGCCGTGGTCGCTCGGGTGCCCGGGNCTCCGCAGCCCCCGGGCCTCGCCTGGCACCCGGGGCCGGAGCACCGAGAGCCACCGGAGCACAGGAATCCGCAGGGCCCGGGATGGCCTCGGCTCTGCCCGCCCTTCCGCCGGCGCTCCGGGGGGGGATCGGGGCNGTGACCGGGCTCCCGGGGAGGCCGTGGGGTCCCCCTGGTCGGTGACAGCGCAGAGCCGTGCCGTGGTCGCTCGGGTGCCCGGGGCTGGAGCAGATGTCCGTCCGGCCGCACCGGGGCTGCCGTGCCGCACGCCGGGCTCACCCAGCCTCGGCCGCCAGCAGGCGGGAGATAACTAACAGCTGGAGAAAAGCAAACGTGGGCTGCTCACGGAAACGCGATAACGCGGGCGGACGTGGGATATACAGCAGCTATAGCACCTGGGCTGGTCCCTTTTTTAAAAAATCCACTAAGAGGAGCGATGGGAACTCTTCCAGATGTTCTTTGGGCGTGGGGAGAGAGTGTGAAGATACTTCTCCAAGGGAAAAGCAAAAATCTATGAATTGGACATTACCTGGTATCCCGAGAGGAACTAAAGAGCTGCTTTTTACTTACCTCTGCAGTGAGGGAGATGGCAGGGAAAACAGGTGCATTACTGGAAGTGAGAGTAAAACCTCTTGCTACGAGAAAGCAGAGCAATCAAAGAAATTCAGAGAGAGGTTCAGGTGGCTGAATGTGGTGACCTAGGAGCTGTAAAAGCATGTAATGTGGTTTTAAATGGAACTGGCTGAAGAAGAAAATCTGGATGGGAGACCTTTTTTTTCCTTGTAGTGCCATGTGAATCAGTAGGACTTCAGTCTACAGAAACTTGGAGTTAGTGATGCAAGCTTGTGTCACTAACAGAATTGTAATGTTGTCAACAAGGTGGTGGGACAACCGTCTGGTTTAGTAATGTGTATCATAATCTTGTGCTAGGTAGCAGAAAAGAGATGTCTGGAACACTTAACTTCCCGAAGGAAAGGTCTGAATTCATTTGCTTGGAAAAGAGACCATGTCTACATGGAGCTTTTATCACAATGGAGCTACAGTGTTGTAAAGACTTGGGAAATATATTTTTGAGTTCCCTTTTTACCTTTATTGTAGGCTCACCCCCCAGCAGTGGAAAGAAGAAAGTATCTTCTTGGGGGCTTTAGAAAAATCTGTGGTTTAGTGGCTCTGGGAGTTTCTGGTGGATGTTTAAAATAGAGCAAATAAAAAATGAGATTTTATATATTGTCATAGGCAAGAAATAAACTCCGTCTTTTTCTAGGATATTTTAATTTTATTGTTCTTCCTTATTGTACTTTGGACAGACAATCTTGCAAGCTAAAAGCATATGGTTTTCAATGCTTTACTTGTAAACCCAAAGTTAATAGTAAATGAGGCCTCAGGAAGTCAGTTGTCACTTAGTTTGTAAGACTGTACACAGATTTCTTAAGAGGAGGTTTTATTTATGTCACTCCTTTCCTGCCTTCCCTCTCCTCTTCCCCTGTTAATTTTTTGAACCATACTCAAAGACAGCTTTCCACTAAAAATGTTTAATTGATTGTAAAAAGTTTTTTCTGTTGGGTTAATAACCATTTAATTAAGATTCTCCTTTAATGCTTCTTTCGCTTCCTCCATTCTCTTAGTCCCTGTTAGGTTTTTCATGTCACCACATCAGTTGTTAGTGCAGCTTAAGATAGTAAGGACTGTTCAAAGTGCTGACAGTCTTAACTGTCAGCACTTTGAACAATAACATAGGATCTGTTGGAAAGTAAAACACCTGATAAAAATTGGAAAAGAGAAAACTGCATTCTTAACACTTACTGAAAGTAAGTTACTGTTTCCATATAGTTCTCCTTACAGTTAAGCTCAAAGAGGGTCAGCAAATAGTGTGATTCTATGAACACCCATTTCAGGAAGCTATCAGTTTTGTGTTTCTATTGTCGGTGATTTTTGTAATATGATGCTTCCTTATTAATATAAAATGGTACACTCTCCAGCTTGTCATCTAATTTCCTCAGTATTTTCGGAATTTTGCCATTGTTATGGTAGTCTCTTTTCAAATAAGTTAGTGTTGCCCATAGAGAAAATCTGAGACAAAACTGGTTTTGATGCTTGTCTTTTGAGGGCAGATGGGAGCAGAGGGAACATAGGGTGAAATGATTATTTTGTAAGAGGATTCAGCCACATCAGGAAGTGCTTGCTGTCCTGAACACGCCTGCTTGTCCTCTGTGGGTGGATTTCAGTTCTTTGCAGTGAACAGCTGTCATTGACAAGACCACACTAATACTTGTTTTATTCCTTTTTGAGGAGTTGTCAGACTCCATGGGTTTCCTTAGTTAAGAACTGTAGTAGCTGTTGTCCAAGATGTCCCTGCTTCACTTTTTTTGTTATATTCGTGGGAAAATTGGATTATAATGTTAGAAAAGGATTGTAATATGTGGTGGAGGGAATGCTTTGTGTATATGCCTGAGATTACTTTGATTCTTGCTTTCTTTTCCAGTTCAGAGATGGTTGTGAGAATGTCAGCTACTTTCACAAATTATTGCTTGATGGAGGTTCATGGGCCTTTAGATAGTATCAAGTAGTTGAGCTGGCTGTCATCACAGCTGTTGGTTCCTGTGATTAGCAGCAGTGGTCTGGTGATGGTATACCTGGGCCAAGATCAGGTACAAGAGGTCCTTCTTGTGGTTCCTTCTGTCACCTGGACTGATTTGTCTGAGCTGGCTAAGCTGATTGAGCAGCTTGTTGCTGCTGAAGGGTGAAGTCTCCCTCCTGCAGCTTTCCCTTCATGGACAGTGACAACTGCCTGATCCCTCAATGTGGCAATTTAACAACAGCAGCAACAAAAAAATCCAACTATAAAACCCAGTTTTCTGCAAACCTGGGGAGATGAGTTGCATCAAAAAGGAAATGGATGAGAAAGAGGAAGGGAAGAGTTGCTGGTGGGGAACAGAAACACTGTCTTGCTAGTTGTGAGTTGTCAGGCAGGCTGAGCTGTCGTTTTTAACTACCCTAGCTGCATCTCAGGAGATGGGGGCTTCTTAGATTCAACAGGGTGTCTGATTCAGCTGTCATGGTTTTTGAGAAGAACTAATAAAGCAGCATGATATACACATGGCTTTCAGGGACTTTGAAATTAGTGCATGGTGAAGTCTTGCTTCCAGATAGAGCACTCAGTACAGAAGTGATCCTGGCATGTGTGATGATGGGAAAAGAAGAGAAGACAGACTGTGCACTCATGAGATTTTTCATGCTATGTTAGCTCTTTGATTCATGTTTTCAACCTGGCGTTTGCTTAGAATCCCATTTTTCTAGGAAGTCAGTTTTTTTCTGTAGTATTTGAAGAGAAGTGTGAGTTTTGCTAGTGAGATTTTTAGGTATCTTTGCTGTGTGAAGATACAGCTTAAATCTGATTGCTGAATGAGGATAGAAAAAAACCCCTGCAAAATTCATTAGTTTTCATATGTTTAAGAAGGGATAGGTATGGAATGCTGCGATCAATGTAGTGAAGTCCTGGAATAGTGCTATATCTTGGTAACTATAAGTGCTGAAACTTCTATAGCATCCTTGTTTTGGATATTTTTCTGAAGTTCCACTGGCTTTTTTAATCACCACTGCACATTTAGTCTTCCTTCACATTTTGTAGCTCGTATATTCTGTGTGTTACAGAAGAGCAGGGCTTCTACTCTGCTGCTTCTAACTTATTTCTTAGTCCTCTTCTCCCCCACAAATAACTCTCCACTGTCTGCTCTTACTGTGGGTGAGATTTTGCAGCAGACGTATGGTGGGAAGCACTCAAGCGGATGTCTTCTGCACTTTTGGGCTTGTGTAGTTCACTGTAGGTATCTGGGGCTTGCCCTGTGGCACTTTGTTTGTGTGGGGTTGAGCCACGTGGTGCTGAAGCTTTGCGGGAATTACTCTTACTTATATTGTGAAAGAGCTTTTCTGCACTTCCTGGATAATTTAAAAGGTGGGAAGTGGAAGGCAAGTCTTGAATGGTGGTTTGTGAAAGATGGTGGAAGATTGGTGGCTGTTAGGCTGTGTCTGATGGGTGCTTGCTCAACCACCCTGACAATCTCAGCTAATCTTCATGTTTATACATTCTTTGCCCTCCTTTCCTGCCACAAGAAAGTTGAGCTCTTTGGCTTCAATTGAAAGCATCACCATGCTCTGTGGGAAAGTGTGGGAGCATGAAGTAATAAGTATGAGGTGAGAGGAGGGAGTTCCTGCTTCTTTAGACTTGTGACAGTAGAGAAAGTGTTTGTTTTCCCAAGAGAAAATTGGGAAGGTGAAATATCAGAAGGAATTCCTGTCAGGTAGTGCCAAATGCAAAGCTTCATTTGAAGCATTAAAATTGATGTTAACTTTGTGCAGTTTTATTTCAGCAAATGCTTGATTTCATCTATTCCTCTTCAGTATTGTGGAGGCATTTACCAAAGTTTTGTGTTCTTTGGGCGTATGAATGACAAAAAACATCTAAATAGATCTGTTAATTTCAGTAAGCAACTGATTTGGATAGGCTTTAGCACGTTAACTAAAAGATGAGGAATGAGTAACAGAAACAGTTATCTGAAGGGATGAATAGTTCTCAATGTCTTGATTCTGGAATTCTAGTGTGAATTAGTAAGGAAAATATTCAAGATTTAGTGCAATATTCCTGATAGGTCATAATTCTGTTGCAGGAGCTGATAAAAATCCAGCAGTGTACTTTCATTATAAGGTTTCTAGTGTAGAACTCTATCCAGTTTAGATTCAGTAGTTCAAACAGACCCTGAAATAGTCTTAAAATTAACAAAAAAGGTGTTAGTCTTTGACCTTCCTATTCTCTTTCTATTGGGAGGCAAGAGAATTCACCAATCCTAATTTCGAAAAATTGAGAGCAAACATTCTTATGACTTACTGTAGAGAAAACAAAGCAAAAGCCCTAAAGTGTAACACTTTGCATGCTACAAGGAGTACATTGTCTTTGTACTGCTTGCACCTTTCAATGATATGTGGAGAGCTGAGTCACTGAGGAGTGCGTAGTTTCATTTTTGATTTGTATGTTTCAATTAACAAAAGATCAAAGGAGAGTGGATTTCCATTTATGAGTCTGGATATATAGATGAAATGTTGTGTTTGTGGGTCTTCTCAGCTACAGAAGGTACTCCTAATTTTGAACTATTTTTAGAAGCCTAAATTACTTCAGTTATGAAGGCAATTTGATTATTGGAGTCTTGCTAAATCCTTAGCATTTGCAGTGAAAATTATCATATGATGTTTGTTTACTGAAAATACTACTTGGCTATGTATGTAGCCTATATCTGGCACAGTTCATGGACCTCCCCAGCTATCTCTCAGCAGTGTAAAATCTTTTTTTTTGCATGTGTACTTGTGTGATAGACATTTATAGTCTGGGGACTTGAAGTGGGCTTTTTCGCCCCCCTCCTTTCTGGCCAGTTTTAGGTTTTTTTCCAGTGATTCAGCATTAATGTTTGTAGGTAAAGCGTTGTACGTATACTGGGAAACTTCATCCTGTTAGTCGTTATTCTGTGTAATTAAGTGTAATTATCAATTACAATTTTTCTGTTTAAGTCTATACTGCTTGACTAATTTGGAGTACTGTTTAAACTTCTAAAATAAATTAAAAATTCTAGCTGTTCCTTATTTGCATTGCCACTGGAGAAAAGCTACCTAAAGTGAGATGTTATGTGAGTCATTATGCCTAAAGTTATCTTCCTTGTTGACTGAGTCTTCTGGGTCCAGTTCAGTGCAAGAGGGGCAGCTGGAACAAATACCTCTTTGCTGTAAAGCCTGCAGGAAGTATGGGATCTGCTTCCCTAAAGCCACCAAAGCTGTTTGCACATCTTAAAGAAGCTGACATACTGAGCTTAATAGGAATAACAGTGTATTAAACTCTCATATTTAGGTAATTTTTTTATTACCACTTTTGGAATTGCTACCTGCTGTTTTGTCTGCATCTGATTACTAATAGAAAATACTAATTTCACTGACCAGTTTTAAAGACTCAGAAGTAGAATTAGTCTTCTACCCATTCAGAAACTTTTTTTTTTCTCAAAACTCTGATCATTGACCTTCCTCTCATAATCACTTGTAGTGGGTACTTTAGACAAAATGCCAGAGTTTATCTTAAGCACTTTACTTTCTAGCTTTAATTGTCTGACTACTAACCTTTCTATTTCGAACAGCTTTTACTCATTCATATCCCTTCAGCAAGAGTGCCTTGAGATTGCTCAAATTTTTGTTTCTTCTTTCTCTTAAGTATTGGTGAAATCAAAGTGTATAATCTTATAAATTACAGAAAGTTTAGTATGGTCCTTCAGGTTGTGATTTGAGTGGTACATTTCTTGTTTAAAATATTCTCCAAGTCTGCACGATTGTAGTGTTGTCACAACTGGTGTTTTTGCCAGTTGTCTGAGAGACCACACTATCTGCTGTACTGCAGATTAATGTAAGAGGGTATTCACAAAGTCTGCCTGGTCCTGCAGGGCTGGTCTGTGTAGGCTCACTACTGGAAAGTGACCCTGAGCTTGTGACTTACCTGCTCTAGTAGATTACTGCTTTCCTTTCACTCTGCATAACCTGGAGGTTAGTCTTGATCTTTAGATTTAGTTGTTACTGTGCAGCCATGACTGTCAAAGGGGTAAGTGTAAAACCTGAAGTGTGGAAGAAGGTATTTAGGAGTATTAACTGTATGCATTTTAGTTTGGGGAAGAACTTGTTAGCACTCTGAGAAGCATTCAGAATAAGGCTCACTTGGAAGTAATGCATCTTCAGCCTTTTCACTGTCAAACATTTCATAGATGACCTTCAGCCTTCATTTTTCTTTAGGAAGAACTTACTGACCTTTCATAGATTCAGCCTTGTGCTGGAATATTTATCAGTTCCTTCCTTTAGTACCATGTGTTTGCACAGGTGTTGCCTTCTGCCACTTCAGATAAGATCTGAAACAGATCCTAATCTTCAACTTTGCTAGAAGCTTGTCTTTGTAAGGTATGGATAACAGCATGAGTATTCTTCAGTGTGTTTTAGCTGGTGTCCATGATAGCAAGCATATTTGTTTCTTATGCAGTCAATGTTGCAATGATTATCTTTGAAGGCTCCTGGTTTCACCATGCCTCTTGTAAGGAGTGCTTATTCTCGGTATCTGAATAGAGTGGCCTAAAATTTGAAGATTTTAAATGAACTGTAATGGATTTAATTTGGTCAACTATGCTGTAGTTACTCTCTTTGGATAGTATAAGACCACAAGCTTAGCATAAACTTGAGTATAGCATATGTGCAGGGTTAATGCATTACTTCAGTGTGTGTGGTTGGTTGAGAGCCTGTCTTTCATTAGTGTTGTACTTTTTATCTTGTTAGATGAATCATCTCATTTTTTAACTTTATTTTGGGCTTGACGAGAATGTATTCACAGGTGTTTCATATTGCTTGACTAAATAATATTCCATATTAAGTTGAGAAGCTGTCTCAAAGCACTTGTGTAATATGCAGCTAGCCTGTGGGATTCTTTGCCATTAACTCTATCTCAGTGATATTTCATCCAGACCCAAAAGGAGAAAATTGTTGATAATCTGCTAACTTGTAAAGGGAATATTGATCTTCATAGCTCAAGGCAGAACCTGAGCACCTGCTGAATTTTAGCAAGAAAACTTTCCCAGCATCGATCACTTAATCTCTGGTGCTGCTTTCTTAAAACACGGTTGATATTGCATTGCTCTGTTCCATTACAGCATTGGTCATTGTTGCAGTGAACACTTCTTTAAACTTTGCACTGGAGACTCCTAGAAATCTTAACCTGATTAATATTTTTTCAAATGAAAGTCAGATATGCCAAGGAAGTATTTATATGGGGAAAACTTAGGATGACACAAAACTAAAATACTGGAACACTATTTTCTTGCCAACAGATTTTTGTTACTTCATGGTACATGTAGTCAAAGCTGTTGGCAGTGTGTTGTATGAGTAGACAGCTGGCATTTAAGTCTCTTCCCTAAGCTAATAGTACCTTCCAAAAAGCCAACATCAAGCATGAATAGGGTTTACTGGTGCTGTATTTATGAAGTTCAACAAATTTGCTTTTTAAGCATCCTGAAATTACAGCAGCATAATAAACTCTACTTGTAAAAGCTGTCATGAGTTAAACATAAAATAGAAATTGAGGTTTTCATAAGCAGACTTTAAAATTATGAAAATATCATGATGTGAATACTTCACAATCAAGAAGGACAAGAAATTGTAGTTTGAATGAAATGTTGATTAAATGCTGTTTGTGTTTCATTGCTGTGAATAATTCTGTAGCTTACAGTGCACCAAAAACTGCATCAAAAGTCATTGAATTTACCTTAATGAAACATTCTTAAAAACTACTTTCCTGACAATTTGAACCAATTAACTAAATTAAGTAAAGTTGCTCTACAGAATTATGTTAGGGATATCACATTAGACATAGAAAGCTGTTGTCTATCCATGTTCCAAAACATATGTTGTGGATGTGGCGTGAGTGAGGACAACTAACACTCAGGAGATGCTAGAATGAGAGGAAAATGTTAGGCTTCTCAATCACTAAAGTTTACTAGGCTTGGATTATATGTGTTTGGCCTCTACCATACTATGGTACAGACTCTGCCACACATTGTCTCCCTGAATTATGAGGCCCTGGAAGGCTACGGCTGTTGCTGAAATCCTAAGTTTTGCTTGTAGCTTCATCATGATGGGTGTCCAAAACAGAATATTTGTTATAATGATAATTATTATGATTTTGACCTTATGGTCATTATTATGACCTTTGGAATTACAAAGCTATAAAACATCATACAAACTGTCTATGTTCAACATAATTTTGTAGGTCTATGGTCTATTCCTTATAGGTGGTAAAGTTTGCAGGCAGTTTGCATGTGAGCTGCTTTCCTTTTGGGGCACTCAGGTCCTGTATGACATGTTCTTTTATTACCAGGTTCTCTCTTCTGGGTTTGGTAGTGCCTGCTTGATTAACATTTTTAACATAGCTTGTTATATCTTAAGATTCTTGCCTGGGTTTCCAGTCACCTGTGTGCTGCTACAGGTTAGAGCCCTTTATAGTTAGTTTTAGGTAATAAATTAGAAACTTGCTGTTCTGAGTTGATAGCACCCTTGTGGAACAAGATTATGCATTTCAGGGCCATTAGTAGGTTTTCTATTTAGGGGACTGACATCTCTGTCACTTACACAGAATAATGAAATGACGGTATACAATAGAAACATTGGGAATGTAAATCAGTGTTCATTTAATGAAAGTAGTGCCCTAAGATGCACTTTATAAACTGCCGAACAGAAAAAAAAATGAATTGTGTGGGGTTTTGTTTTTATCTTGTATGTAAACAAGAATAATGTGTAGGTGTTAATGTAAGATAACTTTGAGTGATGTTTCTATCATTCGGAGCTGGTTTTACCAATAGTTATGCTAGAGAAGTGAGATTCTAGAAATAGTAATGTTGGGCAGATTAGACTTAAATACAGGTCAGAATATATTACAGGAAGCTGATTAAACTCTAGTAAATACATTTTAAGTTACCTTTGAAAGAATATGCTGGCCAAGTTTTGGAAGTGTTGTCTGCAAAAGACTTTTTGCCCAAAGAAACTACCCCTTTCAGACTGTCAAAAAAGCCTGAGGCCTGGAAATCCATGGGAAATGATAATTTGGGAGTAAGGAAGAGTTTGGTTTTTCCTGTTTTCTTTTCACGCTGTGGTACACCACAGGTCTGGGTCTTGATCAGAAGAATGACAGCTTTGATTACTGTTTCCGAGAAGGTGACCTCCTTGTACCTGCTGTAATGTGACTTTGTGTCTCTCAAAGTGCCTTTTTAATACCCTGACAGCAGAACATAAGCAGACCACATATTTAAAGGAGGCTTAAGATACCTCAGGTGTTGCCAGACAAACATCCCATTTAGGTGAGATAGGAGTCAGTACATAAGTAAGATTGTGTGGACATAAACACACTTGAATATACTTGAAGCATCATTGCTCAGAACATCACAACATATTTTTCAGTGTTCATTAAAATAATGCCTGCTTACTGTCTTGTGAAGTTGTTGCACTTCCCTGGCTAGTTAAAAGGCAGTGCATGTGTTACTTATCCAAACATACCAAGCATTTTTGGTTTTCAGTTTTTTCTTTATTCTGGGGAGAGAGACTGAATAACTTGTTTGGAAATAATATTGATCTAGTAGATTGCATGGAAGGGTAAAAGCTGGTTACTGAATTCCTTGATGAAGTCAGGGACTTGGTACCAGTAGAACTGTGCCAAGAAAATTGACAGCTACCTGCAGTCTTACAGTACGTTCTGTATGTTAAAAGGTTGTTTTTCACTTGCCATGTCATGGCTGGAGTAACACTGCCTTAGTATGTTTTATTAGGCTTTCTGCTTCTGTAATCCCAAATAGTTAATTAATAATAGAAGAGGACAGAGCAGAAAGTGGTTGAAAGTACTAAGTAGGAGATCCTTTGCAGAGCTGGAGTGTTTCCTGGTTGTCTGTTTTTGGAATGAACCAAACTTGAAGTGTCTTTGTTTTTGGCCTTGTTTGCACACGTTTTTGTCTATCTGACTTGGTGGGTGATTAGTAAATGTTTGCTGCATATTATAAGCTATGCTTTTGGCTGATTGCCTTGCATCAATAAAGCAGGGCATCAAAGCATTTCAAGCTTTGAGATGCTCTGCTTGAATTGCAGGTTCTTGTTTTCTTTAGGTCTTGTGCATTGCTCTTGGTGTGTAACCTATTTTGGCAATATCAGCTGGGTGTCTGTTTCCAACTTGTGTAAAGTTTTGAATCGTATCAAAAGAACAGAAAAGGAAGAATGCTGATTTCAGTGATGCATTAATTTGAGGCTCTACATGCATTTTCACACCAAGCACACACCTCAAGGCAGCACTGTAGTTCCTGTTTGTTCTGGGCCATGCTGGAGATGTATTTCTCTATTGAACTCTCTCTGGCTCTTTTGTTTCCTACTCAGTTTGCACAGAGGATTTAATCATGAGTCTTATTTTTAACAAATTTCTTTAAACAGACAATCAATACTATGTCTGTTACTACCAAGATAAACTTAGTTTCTGCAATAAACCTGACAATCTGTGCTACAATGGCAGAAGCCTATGATGGAGCATCTTAGTGTTAATAACATGCTGGTGCTCTTTGTTATGTATGTGTTATGCAACAGAGGCCTGAGCTTAAATTGAAAGTTTAACCCCAAAGTTAATCTGATTAAATAATGGTTGATATAGTCATGTTAAAATCGTTGAAGAGATAACAAGCATGTTCTCCAGAGCATAAATGTGAAGTACAGTGAAATTGGGACAAGTATTTGCTAGATTGAATAAATACTGTGTAAAGTAAATGTAGTGTTTGTTGGCCAGTGGGGACTTATATTCCTGCATACTTTATTCTGGAGACCAAGTGAAAGGGTTACAAGCTTTGAACTGGAGGCTAGAGGGGATTTGATTTTATCATATCTTACAGAAACTGCAGGTTTTTTTCCAAGTCTTAATTTTAATACCTACTTAAAGTGCAACTTTACTGCAATCTCTACTTAAAAGGACTTGTAGCCCTGCCAGGCCTGCTCAGTGTGTATCTCTTACCTGAAACAGAAAACTGGGAAGGTAAATAAATTAATGACTTAATGGAGCTATATGTTCTCCACCTCTCTTTACATCAGCCACTTGTGGGTTTATTTTTCTTATGAAACTTGCTATCACTTCTTTACTGAGTAAAATATTCCTTTAACCTGGTAGACGAGACTGCTTTATTGAAGATAACATAGTGAGTTAATTAAGTTAAGGCTTGCAGGTGTCTTGTATGTGCTGTGCATGCCTTCTTAGGTACTCTAGCACCTTGTTTTAGTCAGGCAGTCAAGCCTGACACTGCAGCTGTATGAGCAGCACTCAGTAGTATGCGTATTTTAGGCTGATAAACAACTAATGAGCAATTTGAAGAAACTTATTGGTATCTGCTTCACAACAAATAGTGGTGGTTTAAGAAGTTGCTTTTCTGCTACCACAATGAAACGGTGAAACATTGAAGAGAAATTTAAAAGAAAAAGGTTGTGGAGAGGTAGGTTTATTATAGTTAGGGCTACTGTGTCAACTTGAGACCATCATCAAATGTTTTGCCTCTACTTCTGCTGTAGCTGTTGTACAACAGTTACTGAACTAGTATCATAGGATTTTGACTTAATTTGACTTAGTACTGTATTATGATGCTGCTGTAATAATTTAGTAATTGCTACTTGTTATTGGACATTCCAGGTCTTTCCGGGCAATGCATTGCTTAAAATATAACCAAGGAGAAGGCCCAGTTCACCCTAATATACAGAGAATTAGTTCTGACCCTAAGACTTTGCTGCATTTTCTTCTTTCCACAGATTGTACTGATGTTAGAGATAATACCATCTAAGCATTACCACTATGTGAATTTAATAGACAATTGGTTCTGTATTCAAGATTGTTAAATTGGTTTTAATTTGAAGTTCCACCCTTCTAAGACCAATTTTGATATTTTCTTTTAAAGTCCACTCAAGTAGCTACAGGACAGCCTTACACCTTAAGATGCTCAGCTGATGAGCAACTTCATAAAAATGGAATGAAGTTTGGGGAAAATACAAGTTTCAAGTGCAGGAAATTGATTTCTACTACAATGGCAATTAGAAAAATAACTCCCTGGAGAGCTGATCCAGAAGGGGGCTAGAGGGAAAATGTGACACAGGTTGAATTATGAAGATGATGGAAAGATGGGCATGAAAAGGGTAGATTATAGGAGAATGTCAGGTCATTTGTGGATAAGTGATTTTTTTATTATTATTTTTTTAAAAGGCTTGTTTTGTCCCCTTTCATAAGTAAATACTATGCAGTAGAGGTGACTCTTACGAAATATGATAATCATATACTTCTAGTGGGTGAAATGGAATTTAAGTATGTGGGGGTTTTTCGGGTTTGGGGTTTTTTTTAGGGCTGGCTATGCGAAGCCCTGACACTCAGTTTATTCCAGAACTAGAACACTTTAAACATCCCATTGAAACTACACAGCATTCTAGCAGGCTTCTTTCTGCTCTCATATGGCTCAGTTCATACTTGACGTTTTAGGTTTGGGGTTTTTTTCCCTTGTTAAGGTGACATCTCTGAAGTTTAAAGTACTGCGAGTATGTGTAACATCAGCTTTCTTATTGCCGGGCACCACAGCAGTTAAAGATGTGTCACTTGAAACAAAAGGGAAATGCAACAGTAGAGTAGATCCTGCTTAAAACAAGTTTTCTGGCATACTTTCTTGGAGATGAAATTCTAAGCTGTATAGGGTGTGGTATCAGCATATCACAATCTACAACAGAAGAGTGACAAGTAAGCTGAAACCTTAGAGTGGAGATGGATTAAAAAAAAATCCAATCAAAAAGCAAACAAACAAACCAACCAAGCCCCTCTTCCCCTGAAGAGTATGCTCTATACTGCATTGTCAGCAGGGCAAGTTGTTCACTGAGTTCTTATTTGAAAAATAACGTTCTTTAAGTGCTCAAATCACTTGTCAGGAAGCAAATACAGGAAGGGAAGAAGGTTGTCTGTCTATAGGCAGCTTTTTTTGGAAGCTTCTTAATTATTTCTAAGTTCTCCTTCTATTGTTCTTTGTCTCTGGCGTCAAGGAGGGTTGAATAACGAGGTTATATGACAAACTGTTTCCAAAGACACCATTGTGCTGTCAGTCTGTTTCAGAACTTAATTGCAGAAGAAGACATAGGTACAACTGAGAACTAGCTAGCGCTTTTTGGAGTAAGTCCTTCTGAGAGCAGTGCTTCATTAACCAGCATGGTGTATCTCTTTACAATTGTTTTCTGCACTGTAGAATGAGAGCATCTTAGTTCCTTAGCCATTCTATATTAAATTATTCTGTTAAGAAGACATGCTTTATGTCTTTGCATTACTGGCAAAAAATAGTACTTTTTCTTACTACTGACTTTGGGAATCTGCCCTTTTGATAAATATGGCAGTGTATGTTAAATCCGTGTAACAATGCAAGCAGTGCAGGAAACCTGGAGACTGAAGCTTCAACTGGAAGGACACTAAAACATGATGGCCAACATATTTCTACATCTTCTAGTAGTCTGGTGCGTTGCAAAATCGCTAGCTCCTTAAACTATTTCAATAAATTATGACTATTAGCTAAATGGATGTTGTTTTTTTTTGTGAGGCTGTGGATGAAACATTTTGTTTCCTAGCACTCAAAGAGGCCAATTATTAAGAGCGTGCATGGGGAACCTCAGTTTTTGTCTTCTTCCTTAAGGAAGTCTTTCATGTAATTTAAAGTTGAAAGTTTTATTTACTTGCCATCTGATAATACTACAATTTTAGTCTGTATTTTTCCTCTTTTCCTATCCCCATCTATTTTGTGGGGGTTTTGCCCCACAGTTAACTTACTGTGGATGTAATAAATGATTACTACGCTTTGCGTTCCTATTGATAAATTTCCAGTTGATAAGTTTGCCCCTGATAATTTTTATTAACTACATCTTTCTCAGCGCTTAATGTAGTAAAGATTGGTAATTAGTCAGGACAGACTGGGAGGGCAGATTGAAGATGCATTTGCATCAACTTCTGACCATATAATTCAGTTGTTCCTACTATCCATCACTTGCACTACAGCTGGAAGTTCTTCAAATATTATGTATGCGGGTAGTGATCACTAAAAATTCATATTGTTTCTAGAGGCAACTGTTTAAACTTGCATACATATCTCATTTTGCATTTTAAAAACTAATGAACTTTATTATGTTAACTTCTCATATGCTCAATTATTTTGTCTGTAATAGAATTTCAGTTGTGCACAATCATAAGCCAAAAGTGAAAACTAGAGACTTAAAATTCAAAAAAACCTCAAGGACTCTTCGTAAACTTCAAATAGCTATTGTAAAATGAGTTTTAAAAACAATGAAGTGCACATTAATAATGATATGTTTTTCTGTTTTTAAAAACAGGTGAACCAAGAGTGATATTTCCAGAATATATTTGCTTTTTCTTCCAGATAGAAGATAAATGTGTTAAACTGGCAGAGTGATTCTGGTAAGAATTATTCTGTTACTTCCACAGTGAATGTTATTATATGTGTAAGTGTTTGCACTTTTGCTACTAAAAGGAGCTTTCTGTACCATTAGTGCAAATGAACTTGTTTTGGCTTCCAAGGTCTTATTTTTTTACCTAATAATTACATGTATGTGTTTCTGGATCAAGCAGTATTAATCCATGCATTTAAATCTTACATTGAAAATTATTTGGCTAGTTTTTCCATGTTCTATGCTCAGAGAAGATGAAAATATTTGACTTTTGAACCTTTTATTTCAGCTCCTTATACAGAAATAGGAGTTAAATATGCTCTAACATTCACTAAGTGGGATGTATGTGGATTCACAGATCACAGAATGTTCTGAGCTGGAAGGAACCCACATGGATCATCAAGTCCAGCTCTTAAGTGAATGGCCCATACAGGGATCAAACCCATAACCATGGCTTTACTAGCACCATGCTCTTCTCAACTGAGCTAACCCTCCACATATGAAATGGTCTTGTGTCTGTAGCTGCCGTCACTGATACTTGTTTTTGTTTGCTTTCTTCAGTGATCAGCTTGAATTTTCTATGGCTGAGTCTTGCATTTTGTGTCTTGTTTGATTTAAATGTTTCTCCATATACTAGTGCTGACCATTCAAAGCAAAATTAGTCTGGTTGAGAAGCTCTTGGTATTTCCTCCTGAACAACGGCAGCAGAATTGTCTATTGAATTAAGTACACTATGGTAGTGACTGCCACCCACTCAGTTGTGCTTGAAGGAAAACACCTTCTTTTTAGCTGTAAATCTAAAGCATTGTATTTTTGCAACTCCCATGTTTACCTTAACTTGGTAACCTTTTTCTTTTTTTTCCTCTGAAAAAGATCTGCATACTGTTGGAACATGTAACATAATAAACTATTAAAAAACATGTTTTCTGTACAATGCTGTCTAAGTGCTGTGTGTTTCACCATTTTGCTTCAGGTGAAACACTTTTTACAAGCAGACGAATGTTGAACCTTGCATCTAGGTTACAAAGAAAAGCTGGAATAAAGTCATCAGCTTTCATTTGTGCAGTGGGAGGGAATGCTTTGTCACAGGCTTTTACCTGACATTTATAAAATCAGTGTTTGGGGTCATGGGTGTTAGCTGATGTTTCAATGAAATAAATTGTCTAAGTTCCTTCTTTCCATTCCCTTCCACCCCTCATCGGTATGTTGACTCCTCAGTTCTACAAACACTCTACCTTTTGGCAGGGGTGAGGTGGAGGGAAGAAACACTCTTCTTTTTTTCCAACTCTTTTTCCATAAGGAATGTGTTTTCTGATGGAGTAAATTTCTCTACTTTCCTCTACTTACAGCTCAGACATGAGCAGTGCCAGTAACTCACTGGCACGGGAATTCTTGACTGATGTCAACAGACTGTGCAATGCAGTGGTACAGAGAACAGAAGCCAAGGACGATGAAGAAGAAGAAACTCATATGGCAGCACTGGGACAATACTTAGTTCAAGGCCGTGGGTTTATTTTGCTTACCACTCTGAACTCAACTATTGATCAGGTAGTAGCTTTTCTAAACTGGTTATAATTTTTGTGTTGAGTTTTGACTGTGTTGATTTGTCTGACTTCTTGTTCTTGGTGCTGGTTGTCTTTCTTATGGAAGAGTGCATGAGTTAATTAGGAAGACTAGAAGTTCATAAAGGTATGTTGCAGTTCCATTCTGCTCTTCGGCAGGAACAGAAAAAGAAAAGTTAGATAATCATATACGGATTTTCCAGCTGATAGTCAAATGTTTAGAAACCATCAATAAGGCATGTGTGAAGCTTAAGTGCAGTAGCTGGGTAGAAACAGGAAATAGATGATAAGTTTCAAGAGAAATGAGTTTATTGAACCTGCACAAACAGACAATTGTACAAACAGACAATTTTTAATGTGAGAAGATAGTCCTGGTTTAAGACAATAAAATAAAAATATATACCTTTTGATTTTGTTTTTGGGCCCTGAGACATTTTTGGGTTTTAAGTAGCTTGGTCTTGAACACAATACAAAGTAAATATTTTCTAACTTCAGCTCAAAAGAGCAAGTATTTTGGAAGATGTGATCAGTTTATACTATTTTTTTATGTAAATAGTATATATCCCTGTAGGTCCAGATGTCCATTTCGTTGTTCTCTTTCTCCTCTCCTTCCTCTTCAACACTATTGGATACACCCTAAGCAATTGGGAGGCTGAAATGTGCATTGTCTTTGTGCATTGAAACTGCAGATACCATTATTTAAAAATAATGACCCCAGTGAATCCTGGTTGAGTTTGTTCAGCCCTTTTCTTAAGTGAGATCAGGTGTTAATGCTGGTCACATTCATCTTGTAGGTTTGATTTTTCATTCATGAGATGACTTGTACTAAGACTTCAGTTTGATGGTCTGGTTTCGTTCTGGATTCCAGTAGCTGCACTGGCTAGACAGTAAATCCACAAGACTGCAATTATACATAACTGAGGGTTTTTAGGTGTCACTTGGCTTCTACATAGTTGCTGTTAATAGTTGCTTCAGGACTAGAGCTGCTGGAAAAACAACGGCCTTCCATGTAAGAAGGAAATGTGGGGGGGATCCTATGTGCCCCCCCTCCAATATAAACCAACTTCTGAATTGGAAGGATTAAAAAAGTTGTAGTATCTGTAATTCCGCAAATATTTCCTGAGGAGTTTTTTTTTTTTCAAAAAGCAGGGGGAAATGAGAAAAGTTGATTTTTTTTGAAGTGTACTACTGTAATTTGAAAAGTTATTATTCGGCCTTTTCCCAACCTTATTATTTTGCTTTGAATGCTTTATTTCTCATTCGTACTCCAAATTAATTTGTCTTGCTGAGAAAACCTTAGTAGGAGAAGAGAGCTGGGAGAATGACTTTGAAAAACTCTTAGTTCTCAGGTCTTCATTGTACTGTATCAGTAGTTTTAGGATTTATTTTAAAATTTTCATTTAAATAGTATTTGTCTGATGTGATCGTCAGTCTTATACAGCCATCTCTATAACTATATATATAACAGTATATATTTGTTACCTATATATATGTAAAAAACTATTGAAGTTGCTTATCTCCATACATTTTCATTTCATTGCTGCCTTGAATTTTTGGAGAAGGATGTTGCTTCAGTTGCATGTCCCTGAATGATGTAAAATGCCAAAATAGTTTGAGTCAGCTTTTTATGCCTGAAAATTTTTTGATTTTTAGGGCTGAAACCATTCTGATAGTGCTGCAAAGCATCCCATAAAGGAATTGTTTGAATTCTGTGCCTTCCATGGTGGTTCTGTGCATCAAAATTCTTAGTGTATTAAGTGTTAGAATCCCAAAAGGAGGGAAGGTTTTGTTAGTGGCTATTCTGTTTGGGGTCTTTTTTTAAATTAAGAGTAACCTTCTCTTTCCTCCTGTAAAATTTTACCTTTGTGTTTTGAGCCAATAAGATCAGTTGTAAATGTAAGCTTTTTTCTGTTACTTAAGGGTGCACCTTGGAGAAAGTAGAATGTTTCTAATTAAATTCTTCAAAGTTACATTTTTGGAAGAAGTTTCAAACTTGTCTTGGGTTTCATGTTGTTTTTGGTTAAATCAACAAGTTCCATGCTTTTGACTTCTCTGGTTCTCTTTGTGTAATTCTTTCAACAAGGGGGATTAGGAGAGCTTTGTGTAGAAACAGTTGCAGAGGTGTAATAAATAAGTTGGGTGCTTTCTGATTGGCTCGAGTTAATAATTGTAGCACTCTTTGCAGTTAGGTATTTTTTTCAGTGCTTAAAGCGGCAGAAAGGTATAGGGAACTGAATACTGAATAGCTTGGTGACATAAAGGTTGATCTATTTTTTAAAAGTGCAACATCCTTTGGTTTTATTTTTTTCCTAACATAGGAGCTGACATGTCGAGAAGAACTTCTGACCCTCCTTCTGTCACTTCTACCACTGGTGTGGAAAATTCCTGTCCAAGAAGAAAAAGCAATAGGTATGTTTTAGCATTTGCAGAATTAAGCACCTAGAAGAAGTAGTTGGTGTATTACAGAGCCTAGGACTCTCTATCAAGAGTAGCTCATTGTAGTACCTACCCTTTAACATGGAATGAAGATGTGAATTCTGCAGAGAATGTAAACTCAAAAATACCAATGTGCTATCAGCATACAAGGAAGATAAAAATTGTGCAGAGAAGGTAAAAGCTTTTTGGTCAGTGTGCAAGGTAATGTTTACATTACTGTGTAACTGAGCTTGATGTTAATGAGATTTTTCTTTTCAGGTGATTTGAGGGGAAAAGAGATATGAAAGCGTATGTAATATTTCTAAAGTGAAGTGTTTCATGATGAGTAGGAAGGGAAAACATACTGATTGTTTTCAAAACAAAAAAGTGATGCATGCTGATACTAGAAACAGTATGAGACATGAGGCAGATCTTTTCATATGAAATTGAAGAAATTGGAAATAGAGAATGAGCTTAAAGCCACACAGTGGATGAGAAAATATGAAAGAAGTGAAGTGTTATCAGCAAGGCAGGGCCTGAAAAACAGATTAATAGATGACTATGAGCAGAACCTGACTTGAGCCTTTAGCAAATGTCTTGTTCTGTGTCAGAAACTGATACACTGATTGAGCAGTCAAAATCACAAGGGTTCAACTGCCAAGAGTCAGTTTAAGGTGAACTAAACAAATGAAAGAGATGATATAAACTGAAATCTGTGCAAAAACTGAACAAGGTAATGGCAATGTTTGGGTTTTTTTTTTTTAATTTGGACTCTTACATTTGTCTGATGCTTTCTTTTCCTGGCAGAGGATAAAGCAAAGGGAATGAAATAAATAAGTTACCTGACTGTGTGAGAAAGTTCCTAAGGATTTTTCCCTGAAGCTCTCCCAATGTTTGTTGCTATTTGGGACTCCTCCAAATTGAGTCTTTTGTTAGTGTTTGTAGACTTGGAGTGCCAGTTACATAGAGCTTTTATAGAATAAGCTTTCCTGCTTTCTCAGTTACATCATTCTCTCATGCTCCTGTAAGCATGATGGAATTAAAGAAGTGTTTTGATTATCCTATAGCTTAGTAGCTTCTTCAGTGTTAGTTTAAAATGCTGTTTTGTAAATAGGTCTTAAGATGATGTGATTTATACACTACATAATGTACAGTTTTTACTTCTACAAATTACCTTCTCTTTTTATTGATACAACAAACATGATGTATTCAGTTGTGCACTAAGTACTCATTTTTTTCTTGGACTGAAATAAAATCACTGGTATTAGGCAGCTTTTTTTCTTTCTGTGCAGGGAATATCCTTCCTTTAGTAAAATACGCCTGGTTAATTTCCTGCCTTCAAGGCAGATGATGTTTTTATTTTAATTGTCGCAACTATGACTTATGAAACAGCAAGGCACAGTCATGCTTGCACATTGAAGCATCTTTTTTTCTTCCAGCTTGTTTTCAGATGTTTGTAGCTATTAAGTGGAATTCTGGTGTTTTGTGGGGTGGGGGCTGTTTTTAACTATCATGTTTTTGTAAATACTGAACTTACTGGATGGTGGATACTCAGAGTTGTTTTATGCTGTTATTTTACTGCCCAAAGCATCGAGTTACAGTTCTGTCAGTACTTAAAGATGAACTTAAGCAACTCTATATATGCTTGGATTCTCTGTTGCTTTGTTGATAGTTTATCCGAGTTTACTAATACCAATGAGCCAGTAGTACTTTCATTTTATTCTTCAAAATCTTCTTGCCCATTGAATCAGATTTTGATTGTACATAGGCTATTATATACTGCATACTTGAAGTGGTCTTTTTGTGGGGTTTTTTTTGTTTGGGTTTTTTTTTTTTGTCTTGGCTTTTATAGTAATATTCAACATCCTAAACATTATTCCTTTCCATTTCCTTCTTGTCTCTGACTATTCAAAATACCCTACTTTTATTTCTACTTCTTTCATTTGGAGCAGTTAATACTGAAGTAAAGACTGAAGTCTGTATACTTGAAGATCTGTTCTGTTTCTAGGTAGAGACATTAATATTTTTTTCTATTTCCACTAGTATGCTTGCAATATACTCATGTGTTCTAAGAAGTCTGTGAGTTTACACACCCAGTTCATAGAGCAGCTGAGTTGCAAAACATGATAATGGAGGTTCTACCTTAATAATATTTTTTTTTTTGAGAATGAAGTGCCAACAAAAAGTTTTAGGAAACCCTCTAGCACACCTTGTTCTAACCCTAGGCAAAAAATGAACTAATTTGTCCAGGCTTTGAAAATAGCCAATATGGCTGCTAAACATGAGTTGTTACTGCCTGTTTTATACTGAAAATGTCTGACATGGGTATATGCAAAACTGTGGCTTATTAAGATAGGAATTTTTTGCATGTTTTTAATCTGGAAGGGTTTAACTATAAAATCATGAAAAATGCTTTATGTATTGTTCCTTTAATGTTCTTATGTTATCTCTGTGTCAACAGATTTTAATATACCCTTTACAGTAGACATATGCCTGACCAAAGAGAATACCACAAGTTCTGTGAAATCTACTCAGGAAAAACTAAACTTGGATGGCAGTGCTCATTCATCTCTTCAGACTTCTGTAAAACTAAATCTTCGATCTCGAAAAGGTGGACGTCTGCGCAAAACCACCCATCGTTATTCTGTGCGTGATGCGAGAAGATCTCAGCTGTCCACTTCAGATTCTGAAGGCAATTCTGATGAAAAGACTGCTGTGATAACAAAACACAGACACTCCCAGTTACTGCAGCCTTTTTTAACACATCCACTTAGGGACAGCTACCTTGGAGGTAAAAGTGATCGCCTGCCTACGGAAGTGGTTCCAGAATCTAACACTGATGTCCCTGCTGTAGAAAATTCCAGCAAAGCTATTCTAGCACATGAGCTCGATTCAGAGACTTTGAATGAGCCAACTGCAGGAACTTCTGCAATCAACACAGATAACTCTCCTTTTGACTTATGCCATGTCTTACTGTCTCTCCTAGAGAAAGTGTGCAAATTTGATATTACTTTGAATCACAGCTCTGCTCTTTCAGCCAGTGTGGTGCCTACATTAACAGAGTTCTTATCAGGATTTGGAGATGGTTCCAGTGTAAGTAGTAACACAGAAAATGAGATAGTTTCTGCAGGGTGGACAGAAGAACCTGTGGCTCTGATCCAAAGGATGCTCTTTCGAACAGTGCTGCATCTTATGGCTTTAGACGTTAGCAATACAGAAACAATGCCTGACAATTTACGAAAAAATTTAACAGACTTACTTAAAGCAGCATTAAAAATCAGAATTTGCTTGGAAAAACAACCTGGTCCTTTTTCTCCAGGTTACAAGAAAACTCTACAGCAGCCAGTTCAGGATGACTACATATTTTCTAAATATCGTCACAGAGCCTTGCTTCTACCTGAGGTTATAAAAGGGGTCTTGCAGATTTTGATCTGCTGCCTACAAAGTGCAGCCTCCAATCCATTCTACTTTAGTCAGGCTATAGATCTGGTTCATGAGTTCATACAGCATCAGGGGTTTAAGCTGTTTGAAGTAACAGTGCTTCAAATGGAATGGCTGTGTATGAAAAATGAGGGAGTACCTGGGGAAGCCCCAGAGCATCTGAAAACCCTAATCAACAGCATCATGAAAATAATCAGCACTGTCAAAAAAGTGAAATCAGAGCAGCTCCATCAATCAATGTGTACAAGAAAGCGGCACAGACGATGTGAGTACTCTCACTTCATGAATCACCACAGAGATCTCTCTGGCCTCTCTGTATCTGCTTTTAAAAACCAAGCTTCTAAAAACCCTTTTGAAATTGCTGATGGAGAAGTTCATTATCCTGAGAGATGCTGTTGCATTGCTGTTTGTGCACACCAGTGTTTGCACTTGTTGCAACAAGTTTCTTTGAGCAGTACCGGTGTCGAGATTCTCTCAGGTGTAAATAATGTAGGAATATGTTGTTGTATGGATCCAAAGTCTGTCATCGTCCCATTGCTCCATGCTTCCAAACTACCAATATTAAAAAACTTCCAACAGCACATACTGAACATCCTTAACAAGTTTATATTAGATCAACTGGGTGGAGCAGAAGTCTCTCAAAATATTGTGCAGGCCTCATGCAATATATGTACTGTTGATGGTGATCAACTCACTCAGCTGGAAGATGCCTTGCAGGGCAACTCTAGTGATGCTAGTCCTGCATCTAGTTCCTCTTGCAGAGTTCAGGGGATTCTGCCTAGCACTGGATCTGAAGATATGTTGTTGAGATGGTATGCACTGGAGGCTTATCAGGACATTGTTTTTGAAGAAGACAAGCTACGTGGCACACAGATTGCAAGCCATATTTGCCACTTAATTCAAAAGGGAAATGTAGTGGTCCAATGGAAACTATATAACTGTATTTATAATCCCATGCTTCAGAGAGGAGTTGAGCTAGCTTGCCATGCTCAGCAAGAACTTGGATTAAGTACAGCTGATAAACACACATGCAGTTACTATGGCCAGAGTTTGCCTTCTGAAGTACTTCAGGTCTATTTGCAGATGCTCCCTGTGTTGCTTAAATCCAGGTTGGTTGGTTTTCTGTTTATTATTGGAAAACACATTAATTATGTAGGTAGCTTTGAATATTTGTTACTGATCAGAACAGAAGTTTTATTTGACGTCTAGGCAGTGTTTGGATATTGCAGGTGGCAACAAGGAAAATGCTTGAGTAACATAAGATATATGCCTAGATTCATAAACCAGAGAAAGTGAGGGCTGTATACTCATGAGCTATGGTCTTTAACAAGCCAAAGTGTGTAGAAACAAATAAGTCTTTGTCCAGTGTGACATGCTTTCTGCCTCTTTTTTCCTCATGCTAAAATTAGTCAGAAATGTTGAAGAGATTGGTATGTTGTTTCTCTGTGGGAATTAGACTACTTAGTTTTCTGTTTCCCTTTTCCTTCTGGAATGGTTGCTACAGAAACCACCTTTTGAAAATAAGGCTTGATGTTTATTTGCCCTGAAGTAACTGTTTTATGATTTACAAAATCCTGTTCATTTAGACATGGTTTAAAAACAAAACCAAAACAACCCCAGAACACAAAGACTTGACAAACATTCTTCCAAGGCATGAAATAGAAACTTTCTATTTATTGTTGAATTGATGAAATACAATATTGGTTAATACAATATATGGAAGTTTTCTCAGAATATGAATGTCATTTTGTCCAGGAAAGATTCTGATTTTATTTCTGTTGGAGTCCTGAAGTGAATTTATTGGGGGGTTATCCAAGACAATTACCAAGAATAGACTAGTATTCCCGTTTATATAAAGGGATTGTCTAATACAATTTTAACTTCTATCCTAACCCCCACTGTATCAGAAGCTATTAATTTTTGAAATTG
The DNA here is from genome assembly GCA_013396655.1 of Campylorhamphus procurvoides. NCBI lineage: Eukaryota > Metazoa > Chordata > Aves > Passeriformes > Dendrocolaptidae > Campylorhamphus > Campylorhamphus procurvoides. The sequence goes on along the minus strand of WBMV01005965.1, from coordinate 457,064 downwards.
CACTTAGTGGCAAAGAGGCAAGAGGATGAAAGTTTAGATTTAAAGAAAAGTTTAAAATATCCCTTTTTTACCGGCTTAAAGATGGGAATATACAAGTAAATTATTAATTTGATTCTAGAGTAAATTGGTTAGAGTAAAAGCTGATCCTGTGAGCAGGAGATGGGAGGCTAAGTAAGGTAGATGTCGGTAAGCAAACATAGTATGCTAAAAAACTTACAGATCCTTACTCCAAGTTTTGTATGAACTTAATGTAGTACTTGGAGAATAGAAGAAAAAGGAAAAACAGACTTAGAAACAAATATACAAAGAATTTTTTTGACATTGGACATGCTGGCATAATAGTTGCACAGAAAGTTGTGGTTGAAAGGTATTCCTGAATTCTATCTGCAATACATCATCCCCGTGACTAAGAGACATAGTTAGGAGAACATCTTCAAGTTTGAGAAGGAATCTCTGCTTTCTGATGAAATCACAGAAAAGAGAAATAAAAATATTTACTAGGTCCAATTGCTAGTAAAAAGCTGGGGGAAGGAAGTACTGCTAAAGAGCAAATGTCATAAATAAAGTTAACTAAGCACTTTTAATGTTTTGAACACCATACATGTTTGTAGTCTGCATTTTAGAGGGACATATTTCCTATATTGTGTCTTACCAGAAAAGTTGAACTTTCCACTGCTAGTTGGATGATGCTTACTTGGGATTCTAGAGTACTGCAAACAGGTTCCTCTTCTCTTTAATTTACAGTAATTTATAGCAATTACTGAACTACATGAATTTGTTACACATTCATAATATAACTCTTCTTTATTTTGCAGGGTAGTTAGAGACCTGTTTCTGAGTTGTAATGGTGTGAGTCAAATGATTGAGTTAAATTACCTAGATACATTAAGAAGCCATTCTTTGAAAGTATTAGAGACTTTGATACTCTGCCTTGGTGATCAGCAGAAAGACCAAGCAACACCAGAACTGGAAGGCCTAAACAGTGAACAAAAGGACTCTACATCTGACTTGCCTGCTTCTCTTTATAGCCAGCATGCTGTTTCAGAAGTTCCTCAAAGCCTGAGCAAGTTTTATGCTGGCTTGAAAGAGGCTTACCCAAAAAAGAAAAAGTTTGTGAGCCAAGACATTCATGTCAACACAATAAACCTGTTCCTCTGTGTTGCTTTTTTATGTGTAAGTAAAGAAGCAGATGGTGATCTGGATTCAGCTAATGACTCTGAAGATACATCAGGATATGATAGTACAGCTAGTGAGCCATTAGGCCACAAATTACCATATCTGTCACTGGACAGCCTTACTTTGCCCTCGCTGGAACATATTCATAGGGCTGCAGATATTTGGTCCATGTGTCGTTGCATCTATTTGTATAGTTCAGTTTTCCAGAGACAGTTCCATAGACTTGGAGGCTTTGAGGCATGCCACAGATTACTAATTTTGATAATTCAGAAACTTGGAAAAATTAAGAAAATGGACCAAGAGAAGAAGGAGAGAGTATTTAGTGAAAGCAGCAGAAGTTCATGTGGGAGTCCTCGTACTGAGCTTCTCAACAAGGAAGATTCTGTTCAGCTGGCTAAAAGCAGAGAGGTGACACAACTGGAGCTTGATAATTCTGACAGTCTTGCTGGTGTGGAACAGCTGGTGCCTGACTCTGCCTCCTGTGACATCTCTTTGAGTAAGGAACACTCTTCAGTTACTTCAGTTGTCAGTTTTGAAGGGATAAAGACTTCTGTAAGAGGAGAGACTGAGTGGGCACTTCAAGGTATCAGACTTCTGGAGGCTCTGCTGGCCATCTGCCTGCACAGTGCAAGCACCATGCAGAAGATGGAAGTGGAGATATTTCACCAGGTACTGTGCAACTTCCCTTAGTTAATTTTGCTCATATTTGTTATATACAATAATATTTTAACATTAATTTAATCAAAAGTTCTTCTCAAGAGGAAAAAATCTTATGCTTTTCATATGGTACCATATTTTGTGTAGAGCTGATAGCATACGGTTAAATTATGTGCTTAGTAGTTGGAGTAGTGGTCCTCTTTTGAGTGGCACTCTATTTGGAAGAGTATTCAGTGGATAATGTGTGTGACAGGGGTGCTGCAGGAAGGCTGTGTAGGCAAGGTTATACATGGTAACACAGTTTTTGATGACTGTTCTGAGCAGAGCATGGTGCTTAAGAAAGGAGTATTTCAGGACACAGGTATTGAAAGGACACCTGAAAAAAATACTCCTTAAGACTTAGAGATGAACTAATTCACTGTTCCAGAAAAAGTTGTTAATTCATGGAAGACAACTTCATGTTGTTTTAATGTTTTAATTGCTATCTTAAATTTTACTTGGCAGCTTGTTACAAAAACAGGAGGCCTTAAGTAGAAGAGAATCGAAAACTGAAGTTCTGTCTGGGCCACTTGCTATTTTTTGTGATCTTGGACATGTCACCCTCTATCTTGCTAACTTCTAGTAGTGTTGTGGTGTGGTTTTAATGCACTCTGTGTACCAGAAACTGTTTCAAGGTCGTTTATTTTTGAAACAGTGCATTCACCTGTGGATTTTGAGTAGCAGCATTTTGCCAGGTTTTTTCAGAGTGCAGATTCCAATTAAATCTGTCATAACAAACAGGATGAATCATTCTTATTTCAAGAGATTGAATGAAGCGTGATGGTTTTAGCTGAGAAGTTAGATTAGTGTAGGTGGAAGGAAAAGTTCTTAAATGAAAGTACTAGATTATTTCTGTTAGCCAAAACATAGTAACATGGATCAAAACATTTGTCTCCCCCAAAACACAGAATACCTGTGTGGATGATATCTTTCTTGAAATAAGAGAGCAGCTTGCTCGATCAAAAGTGATAGAAACTGACTTGGCAAAGCCTCTGTTTGATTCACTGCTTCGTGTTGCATTGGGCACTTTTTCTGCTGATCTGGATCATTCTGAAGAAAAAATTGAAAAGGTATGAAACACCAACTAAGCAGTCTAATTGTGAATAATGAAAGACTTTCTCAGTTAGGTTTATGTTGTCTGGATCTTTTTCAGCTCAATAGTAAATGTTTAAATGTCTTTGATTACTGTAGCAGTTGAAGATAAATTCTCTGCTTCTCATATGTAAGTGGAATGCTGGTTATTGATATGGTCCCCACGTTTACTGTTCAGAAATGAGCCATGCATCAAAAAGTAGCAAGCTCTGCCAACCTGGTGTTCTCTTTACTCTTTCATCTTACAACAAACTGTGTAAGTGACAAACTCTCAAAGGAAGAGCTTCAAACAGGGATGTTTAGTGACCGTATCACCTTGGAGTGAATGTCAGGGTGCATGTTGATCCTGATAGTGATTTTTGGAAACACAATTGTTCTTAATGCATTGGCCACCTGCTTACTAAAACTTTGATCAGGTAGCTAGTGAGGGAAATCCATCTTTGCAGATTCAGATTTTTTTGTAAGAATGAAGTATTCTTAACATATCTCAAGTTTCTTGGAAGTGTATGACTAATTTGTTTCATTTGCCAGTGAGCTTGGAGAAAATAGACATTTGGAAGGTTCTAAATTATTTGCTTTTCTGATCCAAAGTTGGGGTTTTTCTGACAAATGACAGTCTATTTGCTTGATGTGTTGTACAGACTCATTACACTGAAAAGGAGCCTGTGTCACAAGCTGGAGAAATTTCTGAAGAAACTGAAGAATCACAATGCTGTAGTCTTAAACTTTTTGCTGAAGAGGAAGGATATGAAGCAGATAGTGAAAGTAACTCTGATGATAGTGAAACCAGGGATCAAGGTAAATGTAAACTTTCTGAACATGCAAAGTTGTCTTTATGGCATAGCAAAATTTGTTTTTTGAGATGTACCGAAACAGGGTAAGTATCAGATACCTTTAACAGATAGAAATAACTTTTTTTACTTTCAGTACAAAGTGGTTACAGATGAAAAGATGATGAATATTCTTACTGAATGTTACACTAACTATTCTGTCTTGGTTGTCTTGATTTATGTGACTCTTGCTCTAAAGTCACGTTGCTCAAATGTATTATCGTGGTCTAGGAGCTTCAAAGATATTTATCAATAGTTTGTTTGAAATTCAATGCTTAATTTATTTTTTTTAGAGTTATAACTGTCTAGTGAAAATTAAATAATTTAATTAAATTATAGAATACCAGGTTGGAAGGGACCTCAGTGATCATCTGGTCCAACCTTTTGTGGCAAAAGCACGGTCTAGTCAAGATGGCCTGACCTTTCCATCTGAATCTTAAGTGTCTGGTGTTGTGGAATCCACCACTTCCCTGGGGAAATTATTCCAATGACTGATTGTTCTCATTGTGGCAAACTTTCGTCTTGTGTCCATATGGAATCTTCATGAGAGTAACATGTACCCATTAACCTCCATTTGGTCCATGTGACTCCTTGGAAAAAGCAGGTCTTCATCTTCTTTGCAGCCACCTTTTAAATACTGGAACATGGTGATAAGGTCTCCTCTAAGTTGCCTTTTCTCAGGGCTGAACAAACAGGGTTCTCCCATTTCCTCCCATCTTTTTTCTGTAGCAGAGACTGAAACTGAACGGTATTCCAAGTGAGGCCTGATAAGTGCTGAGTAGAGTGGGATAAAGGTTTTTTTATCTCTGCTGGTGACACCTTTGTTGATGATGTGAAGCAAGATAACACGCAGGTACCCCCAAAATGCCAAGCAGTGGATGGAGTTTGGAAAACTTATTCCCAAGTTGAGAACACTAGACTTACAAAGGAAAAACTTCTAGCAGTGCTGCAAAAAGCACTGCCCCAGAAAGACATGCCTCCTGTTCCCTTCAAGGCTTTTTATCTTCTCTGGCCTACCTGACTCACGGGCCTGTAACATTTATTTATCTCTCCTCATACCAGAGAGAGCTTTTCTCTGGAAAGCAGAAAGAAAAAGGGAAAACATCCAACTGTCTTTGAGCAAGGTACCTCTTAGGCAGGAAAGGCCTCCTAAACAAAACAAGCCCTAATCTCCTCATTATAAACCTTCCTGAAAGGTATCTGCACTTACAGTGTAGCCCAGCATCCTGGTGGCTTTTTCTGTCACTGCAGCACACTGTTTACATATACTGAGTTTGCTGTCCACTGGGATCCCCAAGTCCCTTGTCACAGAGCTGCTTCACAGCTGGACAGATCCCAGCCTGTGCTGCATTCCTGGATTATATTTTCCCATGTGCAAGACCTTGCATGTGCTTGTTGAACTTCATAGGGTTCTTGTCAGCCCACCCTTGCAGCCTATCCAGGTCATCCTGTAGCCCAAGTGTCCACTTCCCCACTCAGTTTGGTATGATCAGCAAACTGCATCAGGGTAGACTTGACAGAGCACTTAAGAAGATATTAAACAGCTCTGGGGCAATATCAATCCCCAGGGGACTCCAATTGTGACAGTTGCCTGTTTGAAAAGGAGCAATGTACCATCACCCTCTGTGTGCAGCCAAGTAGCCAGTGCTCACCCACCACACAGACCTCTGGTCTTGACTGTAACACATCCTCTTGAGAGGACGCTGTGGGAAACTGTATTGAAAGCATTGGAGAAATCCAGGTAGACAACATGCACTGCTTGTTCCACATCAACCAAACAGCTTGCTTGGTTGTAGGAGGCACAATTTGGCCTTGGTGAATCTGTGCTGGCTTTCCCAATCACACGCTTCATTTAAGTTGTGATAGCCCCCTTGGCCCCCTTGTTATACAGCATATCCCTTTTATATTCATTCAATGATTGATGTGCCCATATCTTGCTGTATTCTGTTTGTGTAATTAATTTTAAACATGAATTTGCTTTAATTTTTTCCTTTATGCTGAACACATCTGGATGCTTATGTTCTGGTATGAGGTCAGCATGAGCAGTAACAGCCTTTAATAGAATTGCATTAAACTGTTGCCTTCTGTCTGCGTGACTAGGCTTTATCAATAGATATATAGCATTTTTAAAGCATTTCTGAGTTAAAAAATTCACCTGAAATACTTCCATGAAATATACATCTGTAACAATTTTAAGTAATGTGTTTTAAAGTCTCTTCAAGATGCAACAGGAGATGCTTACATGTTTGTTTTTCTTTTTTCGGTTGTTATGCAGGTATTCTCTCATGTGTGTTTTTGAGTTAAATAGCCAAACTGCTTCCCCTGAACTTCTAACATAAAATAATTCAAATTTATCCTCTTTTTTGGCAGGCTGAGAATTTTGTGTAGAAGTTTGAGGCTCTGTTACAACGATTTTACCGTCATGTTTCATGAATTGCATATTTCACACCATTACTGTGTGTGTCCAGTTCCCAAGAAATGAAGGCACATAGTTTAGGAACATGTAGTGGGAGAAACTGCATCCTTGCCCTTTTGTGTTAGCAGGGAAGTAGGAAAATCTGAAGCAGAATAGAAGATTATGCTAATTTCTTATAAGCTAGTGTCTATTTTTGGTTTGTACTTATGAGAAGGTTGAAGAAAGTATGTCCTTGAATGTTCTACTTAAATCATGCAAACTATTCAGCTGAGTAAGTTTCAGTAAGACAAGTGTGTTGTTTTTTTTTCTAGGAGCGGACACAAAGGCAGAACCAGGATGTACTGGTCCTTCAGGTTATTTTAATGACCTAACTGAAAACATCAGTCAAGGGGAATTAATGTATCCTGAAATCTGCATGTTAGAATTAAACTTACTCTCAGCTGGTAATGCAAGTTTAGATGTGCTTGCTCATGTATTCCAAAGCTGCCTGAAAATCATCAGCCAGAAGGAGAGAAATGCCACTCTACTTATAGAACAGGTAAAAATGTTAATAACAAAGACAACAATCCAGAAGTTGTGTATCTTCTCTTCAGTTTTGCAGTACCAGTCTACCTAATATAATCTTGAATATTTTCACTTCTTATGGGATTTGATAAGATCTGAAACAGTGCAAATGACTGATATTGCCAACTGCATTGCATTTAAGTTACCAGGAACAAAGTAATGTATTGAAAGATATTTGACCCACAGAACTTCTGAGTTTCCCAGGTGTCTTATTTCATCAAGACTATTCAATAACTAGGGCTAGAGCCAGAGATTTAATGATTGTCAGGGCATTAAAAAAAGAGACATATCCACTTGTATATGTATATAAGTAAACATTCTACACTTATGTGTGTTGAATGTGTACTTTTAGAAACTGCGAGTCATGCACCCCAAAAATATTTCATGCTTTTATTCTTTCTAAGTTTATATGAGAAATGAGTTATGCAAATGTTGATATCCTCATGATCCTTTGGAATTTCTGATAAATAACTTTTTCACTTTTTAATAACTAAGTTGAGTGTGCCATTGGCAAAAGAGAGTCATTTGAATTTCAAAATCTCTCTTCTGCAACTGAACTGTACGGAATATGAAAGAATATTGAAATCTTATTATATTTGCCAATGAACAATTTCAAGTAGTTGGAATTATCACTAAATTCAATAGTAGCTGAGAATAGATAGAAAGAATGTATTTCTTTGTTCTTTGAGCTGGTGTGTATTCTTCAGATATCCATTTTCTCTGTATCTTTTTTTTTAACAGGGAGCTGTTAAACATCTTTTGGGAGGATTTCTGAATATATTGACACAAACGGAGTCTAACTTTCATGGTGAGTTAAAAGTCCAAGTAACTTAAATATTTGTTTTTGTAATTAATGTATACACTCAATGTTTTAGTTCAGTTTGCAAATGCAAAGTGACAAGGGAAATTCATTGGCATGTGTGAATTTATGCAGCTGCTTTTTTAACTTGTAAGGAACTTGTGCCACTTTAGTGTAAATATATGTTATTTCTGAGCTAGTGGAAATGTTATTTAAACAAATACAAGAATATCTGAAAGTGATAGTTGAAATCTTTAAATACTAGTGTGACAGTGTTAAACATTGCTTGGAAAAATAGCAGCAGATTGAATTCTCACTCCATTACGACACAAGTTCTTATTACCAATTTCATTATAACATAGGTCTTGATGATGTCTTGAGTTTCATTTCTAATTAGAAAGCAGCTAGCTAATCCAAGAATGTGGAAGCAAATTAAATGCTTGCCCTAAGGCAGCTTCACATAATGAGGGTGTTCCACAACAGGAAATGCAAACTCATCCCAGGATTTGGATCCCTGACTTTGTGGGGAGAGCCTTTGCAAGGTAGATGCTGGGCTCCCAGGCATTCAGAGTCCACTTTGCAAACCTGGGAGCTAGATTTGGCATAGCCATGTAGAATCTTTCAATGACACTCTGAATGGTAGTATCGGGAAGTACTGTTGGATCTCTCTAGAATTCACCTGGTAATCATTATTGCTACCTTACTTAGAAATGTTTTTGCAAAACACTTTGAATTCCAAGTTAATCTTTCCTCATAATAGCATAGAATATGAATCTTTAATGCTTTAAAAAAAACTCTTTTCAAAAATATTATTGTCTCCTTATTTTTAGCATGTCAGATGGTGCTGGTAGATCTGCTAGTTTCCTTGATGAGTTCACAGACATGTTCAGAAGAGTTGACTCTTCTTCTTAGGATATTTTTGGAGAAAACACCTTGTACGGTATGTATGGGCACAGAAAAATTCAGGGCCTTAATGAGAAAAATGAAGCAAAAAAAAAAATATTTCGGTGTCCAAAAATTTTGAGAAATTAGATGATGAACAGCAACATTTGAAATGATCAGACCAAATAAAATTTGGATGCCGAAATAATTAATTCTCAAAACAAGGAAAAGAAATAGGAGAAGAGAAAAGAGGGTTTTGAAGGCTGTGTTGATCCTGGGGACTCACTTCAGCACAAAAAAACAAGATTCCTCTTGAGAAGGTTGACATAGTGGTTATGGATGACAGAACACTAATACTGTAAAATCTGAAGCAATTCCTTATAAGTTATAAAGCATCTCACTATTTCAGGAATGCTTTAGCAGCAGGAATTACTTCCAAAGTGTTGTAAGCTGGTTTGTGTAACGCTGGAACCTACTTTTTGTGTGGGATATATTGCTGAACTGACTCTGGTTTGTGTGAGTCTGTAGAAAATTGCAAATGGAAGAAAATAAAACATTACTGTGGAGTCTGAAGTAATACCAAACCAAACAATTTTTTCAAGCGTGTAGTAACTGGCTTCTATTTGGTTACATGATACTTGACTATGTGATGTAAACAGTTTAATTTTTTTTTTGTTTATTTCTTCTAGGAGATACTACTCAAGGGTATATTGAAGATCGTAGACACTAATATTTATATGAACCCATTACAGTACCTTACCTTCCCTTTGTTACAAGGCACAAATTTGAATAGTAGTTCTTCACAAAAATGTGCTACCACTTCCAACAGCAAAACTGCTGGACTGCTTAAAAGAACAAAATTTTCACAGAGTAAGAAAGAGGCAGATAGTGAAAATTTGAGTCACCAGCTGCTATCTTCTTGGCATGTAGCCCCAATTCACTTGCCTTTAGTTGGACAAAACTGTTGGCCACACATGTCTGATGGCTTCAGTGTCTCGCTGTGGTTTCGTCTGGAGTATGCTCATGAAACAGAAAACTCAACAGAAAAGGGGAAGAAGGTCAAGAGAAGAAGCAGACTCATAGCTGTAAGAGAAAACAGCTTTGATAACACAGGTGAGGATATAGTACTTGCTGTTTCTGTTTAGGTAGCACTGAAGTATTTTGGTTACAAATATTACTAATCTATGTGCCTATATAAAAGTTGGAATTTTTTTATGGTGGATATTAAACAGCAGTGGTAGTATTTCTGATTTTTCTTGGAGTACTGTGTCATATACTTACAAATAAAACATTTCCTGACCTAGTCCTTAAATTACGTTAATGCTTGCTTCCTTGGAAATTTAGTATTCTCACTGAATTTGTAACTTCAGTAAAATATCTCTATGCTACTTCATGTTATGATGAAGAAAATATTAAATGCTGCAGCTGAATGGTCATGGGAAAAAACTGCTCTCGAGTTTACTTGGTTTCATGTATTGATAGTGAAGTCTCAGGCTGACTCAGTATAAATCCTCCTGACTTTCCTTGTGTGCCATTGTAAATGCCAATAGCTGTACAGTGTTTTTCTGCCTATACATTTGCAGGGGCACACCTGCTCTCAGACCGTTCTGAGCAGGATTTTTTGGATTATAATTTGTAGAAGGAAAAAGTCCCTAAGTTATTTAAAATTTCTCCCATTCACAACACTTGGAATACTTGTACTCTTACTGTATTTGAATAAAAGGAGAGCACTGAACCCTGAATCTTGGAACTCACTGGAGCTGCTTTTGTGAGAAGGTCTGTGCTTTTGCTTGGTAGAGTAAAAACAGTGAATACAAGATCATGCTTAAAGGAAGGGTAGTATGATTTGTGAAGAAAAATCTGAAGATCATTGGTGCATACTTGTCAGTTCAGCATAGGAATGTGATATGATATGGCATGTCAAAAACATCATTGATAGAGTGTATTCTGCTCAGTGGATTTACATGATTACAAAAAGCCCATGTGAGGTGCTGAGTTAATTTAAGGTTCTTCTGTTTTGATTTGGGACCTGGATTTCTGAAAAGAATCATGTATATTAGCCCACTTAAAAATTAAAAGAGGAGTGGGGGGAGAATAAACAACAAAAAAACCCTTAACTAAATGAAAATTTTATGCAGTACCTGAACTGTTTTTTCACACTTAAATGATATCTGGTGTGAAAGGCATCATTGTTTTACTGTAATTGTGTATAAACATGCTTATATTTCTAGAAGAAACGAAGTCAATGGGAATGGAATACCTAAGCCTGGGAGAAAAACTTCTTGAAGATGGCTGTATTCATATAATTTCATTGGGTTCCAAAGCATTGATGATACAAGTGTGGGCAGACTTGAATACTGGAGCATTCATATTTCGGTATGGTGTTTCAGTTCTAAAGCAGTCATGTAAACATATTGTATTGTTACTTCCAGTAGCAGCCTGCAGAAAATACTAGTAGAGAGCAGAGAACTAGTTTCTATAGTAGGGACATCTTGCACACTGATGGGGCAACATCCTGAAGTTTACTGGATACAGATCTAGGGTTACTAGCTTAAAGTGTTAGGGTCTGGCTTTGCATGTTTCATGTAGTAATGTATAAATAATTGCCCAAAGTAAGATGCAAGGTCAGTCATAAACATAATGCAATGGAAGGTAGCAATTCAGGATTTAATGAAATGACACAATAAATGTGTGAAGATGGAAAAAGTTTTTTGCAGCTGTAGGTTTTCACACCTCAGGTGTGAAAATTGCTTTTATGTAATACTTACTGTGACAGTTTGTTTTAATCTTCTGAAGACATTTTAGCCCTAATTTAGTTCTCATAAGTAATCTATCCTTAAAAGGTGTTTTAAGCTGCAATTTTAGAAAAATTTATTTCACTGTTCAAAGCACCTGCATTTTTTCAATGAACTGAATTTAAATCCTCTGTAAAACAGAGATAATATCCCTATCTTAAGTGTAAGCAGATTTATACAGGGAAGTTAAATAACTAAGTTGAAACCATGATATGAGGATTTTCCTAGCTTATGCTGAGCACTCCAAAAATAGAGTTGTGATCAAAAGCATTACCTGTGAAAGTTAAGGAATGCAATCTTGAAGTAACTGAGGGTGAAAGTTGGGGACTTGAGGCTTAAAATGTAAATATGAAAACAAACATACACACTCATTCTTCCTCTTTTGTTGTTTTCATAGTATGTGCATGGATCCAAATGATGAGATGAAAGCTGGTTTGCTGGCACAGGCTGAATCTCCAGAGAATGTTTTCCTTTTGGGCAAGTGGCAGCATTTGGCATTAAAATATCTGCAGAAGCCAGAAGGCAAGAAAAATATCCGTGGAAAGCTGTTGCTGTGGGTTTCTGGTCAGAGGTAAAGAATACATTAGTTATACTTAGACAGTTATCTTCTTCTGAAGATGTTCTCTGATAGCAAAACATCAGCACTATTTTGGCACAAGCTGAAGTTATGATTGAGTAGCCTTATAGAAGGGGGGGTGCGTGTGTTACGCTGCTAGGAATTCTCTAGAATGGTTGTGATTGCTTTGAGAATCATCAGTTTAGACCATGGACCAGTGCAGACATCAGTGTTACTCTTCATTATGAATAAGTGAAAGAGAGTAAGTACTACAAGTAAGATCCAAAATAAGCTATGGCATCAAGTTAGCAGTAGCATAATGTCTCTGGTTAAGAATCTGAATTAAGGAGATACATCTCAGGTACTGGCCATGTTGTTGAAAACAGTAATTAAGAGAAGAAGGATGTCATTTTGTTCCATTGAAACAAATGGAGAGGGGAGGATTTTAAAAATATTTTAAACAAGATCGGAACGGCCAGTGGGAAGTACTGTTTTTTCCACTGCAAATCTAAGGTTCATGCACCCCAGTGAGGTACCTGATGATAGGTTGGGTGGGCCTGTGCCTGTGTGAATTATTCATTAGTTAGAGAAAAAAAGTATTTATCAAGTATCACAGTCTTTATCCTTTCTTCCTATAGACCAGACTGTGAAGGCTATATTTTGTCTGTGCATGTTGGTATGCAGTAAAGCCCAAATATGAAGATGGGGGGAAGCTGAAAGTACTGCAATGTCCTGCACATGTGCAGTTATTGAGGCCCCACTATATAGAGAGTTAGTTGCTAGTTTGCCAATAGTTAGGCTCTTTCAGGAAGCTTTGGATGACCTTTACAGTCCAGTAGGTCTGTTTATGTGAAGGCACATAAATCTAATTGGATGCTTTCTGAAAGCATCAGGCTTATTGCCTGTGGCTGTGCAGCACTCTAGTTCTGTCAATGTTCTCTGGTACAAGCAAATCCTCAACATAGTGTTTTCCAGCATATGTGAACCATGGTTTTAATTATGTGTCTTATCATAGTCAAAGGCCTTTGGCTTCTTAGGAAGGGTTGAAATGCTTGAAAAATAGTGGTGTTTTAGAAGCACATGTAGTGTTATCTAGGTTTCCTCAGTGCTCTGTGCAGTATCTGAACACAAATATCCTTATGTAACTGAGTTTTAAGGTGCCTAGAAGTTGAGGGGGACTTGAGTCATTTAATGTTGATGACAGCATGACTTCTCATCTAGTAAATATTAAAGTGAATTTTAAACCAAAGCTGAAAGACTTACAATTTTGACCAGTTCTTAATATTTAAACTTGTTTGTTTATATGTGTTTTTAGGAAATGTGATATTGATTTAGATTTTTCACTGCCAAGGAAAACAAGCTTATCATCTGACAGTAACAAAACATTTTGTATGATTGGCCACTGTACATCATCTCAAGAAGAGTTGCTTCGATTGTCGGGTAGATGGGATCTTGGAAATCTGCTTCTATTTAATGGTACCTTTTTTATGTTTTTTTCTTGGATAAGTCTTCATTTCCTTTTCCCCCTCCAAGATCAAAGGCTTATTTTAATATTTTTTTTAGCATGCCAAGTTTTTACAGTAAAACCAAGAGTGTATTCTTGAGCAGCATATTATATGAGGGAGAAGGTAGGCAAATGTTTCAGTACTGGGTACTTCCTAATGTGCCCTTCTGCCATACTCTCTTGCTTTCCTTTTAGTGATATAATTGGTAATTACAATTATTTTAGTGGGTTTTAAAATTTCTTCAAATAATACCTTGGGGTCGGGGATGGAGAGATAGTAGTATTTGTTCTGTTTTGATTTGGTTTGGGTTTGGTTTTTTTTTACTTAAAGCAATCAGTCTCTCTTATCTGGAAAATTGATTCCACTTACCTGCTTTTAAACTACTAGCTTTGAATTACTTAAAGCATATTAAAAAGTAAACAAAATCTGAATCACTGAATGCTCTGAGTTGAGCATGCTTATTTCTGAAACTACTGATGTTACTTTAGAGATGTCTTGGATTCTTCTCCTTGCTTGGGAGATTTTATCTAGCACTTCTGGGTGTTTGCTTATTGCTGAAGACTAGAACCCTGTTGCTTGTCACCTGGCATTTCAGGTGTAGTGGCCCAGTGAGGACTACTCCACAGGTAAGATCGAGGAGGAAGGTTCATTTGGCCTTTTACTTTATATGTGGTTTTTTCCTTTCTGTTAGTTGTAGTGAGCTGTTGTTGTCATTGCATCCTCTACCCAATTCTCCAAGACAATGTAGCATGTTGTTGCTATCTGTAATTTTGCTATCCATTGAACACTTTGAGAAGGCTTGAATAGATGACTTTTCAATTTTAAAACATGAAATTATTCAGAGATATTGATCTTCAGTTCATGCAGATCATTTCCCTGGCTGCGTTCAGTTCCCTTTGCCACTGGCCTGTGATGCATCAGAACTGAATTTTGCTTTATTGTATACTAAAGAGTTCATAGATGATTTTCTGGATTTTAGGTGCAAATATTGGACCAGCGGAAGCATTTTACTTATACACATGTGGGCCAGACTTCACATCTCTAATGCCTTGTAAATATGGCAAAACATTGACTGACTGCTCTAAGTACATAAGTAAAGAGATTTTACAATGTGAACAAATTAAGGAGCTCTTCATGACAAGAAAGGAAGTGGATGTCGGGCCTTTGATTGTAAGTTCCTACTTTAAAATGGTTCTTAACCTCTTAGAACTGATTAAGAAATTGGGAATAAGTTTCCTGCTGTCTCCCAAAGTCCTTCACTTCATCAAAGCAGACAGGAGCAAATCCTGTTCTTGTTAAAATCACTGCAGGGTTCTTCCCACTTATTTCAGTGGGAGTTGAACTCCACACAAAGTGGCCATTTGTTCTTGCTTTAGGATGGATTCTGAAAATTTCTATATGTACCGACATCTTTAATACTGTGTATTAAATTGTATTGGATAAACAGGCACCTCCAAAAGCTCTAGGATGGATACATAGAGAAGATTCCCTCTACTAGTGTAAAGGTAGCCAAGGACAGCTTAGTTAACCTGTTAACATTAAAACTAAGAGGAGAGGAGAATGAAGGCTCTATCTGGCTTTAATAGGAAATAAAAGAATTCATCCCAGTTCTTCGAAGGTTTTGAGGGAACTAGTTTGCATCAAATTTGGCTGAAAAGTTGTTCTCTAGCTGGCAGATCTTAGCTTTTCTCATCTTTCCTGACTGAAACAGCCATGCCAGATGCAGGTGTAAATATAGTTACACTAGAAGAAGAATAAAATAAAGATTGCTTCTCAGTGGAGCCTGCTATATTGTGGGAGTTCATACACTAGTAATTCCTGCTAGTGATGAATTGTTTCCACTAGGAGGATTTTTCTGATCTGTAGGCAAAGGGTCGTTGTGTCTGGATATGATCCTTGCAAACAATAGTACTAAATTTTGAATAAGAAGGAATGCATGGGATAAGTAAAAGCTTAGCAAAGTAGTCATGCAACTTTTAAGCTTATTTTGCCTTACAGAACGCTAAGTAGCCAGAGAGAAGAACCATGTGCTTGAGTGGTGAACTGATCTTTACACTTTTGCAGAGAATGCAAGTGCCTTAAATGAAATTACTTTTCTCTTTTAAATAATCTTCCGAATACAATAATTTTACATTTAATGTGAAAATTAGTTGATTACTTTCCATAGGAGCTTTGTTTTTTGTTTAAGTCCCTTCATTGATGAAATTTCTTCTATTGAGTTCTTCTTTTATGGCAAAGCTGATTGAAGGATAAACTTAAAAAAATGGGACTTTGTAAAAAACAGCAGATAACTTTCTATTTTGGATTAGCCACTTTAGAAAAAAAAAACAATTTACCCAATACCTCTGTATTCTAATTTTAAATGCATCATAACTTTATTTTGATGCAAAACAGTTGTCATTCTTCAGGGATAAGAGGGAGATCCCTGGTGGAATTTGTTTAGTGCTTTCTTAACTTTGTGCTTTAGCTATTGCATAAATTTGCTGAGATTTAGGAATCCTGTTGCTTTCTAGTGCACATGCATCCACATGCAACTTCAGAGCAGGTTAGTACTAAAGCAGAAATGGACTGCTGAAGTTGTTGCTGCTTGCTGTTAGGTGGCTTTTGTGTTTGGCTTTTTGTGTCCTGGATGTGTGGGGGGGTTTGTATTAAACTTTCTAGAAAAAAAATACAAACTTTTGTTGTTTCAGGAGAGTCTTGCTGTTGTTTATACCACATGCTGCCCTGGTCAGTACACGATATATGAACCTGTTATTAGACTGAAGGGTCAAGTGAAAACTGTACCTTCTCAGAGACCTTTCAGTTTGAAAGAAGTTCAAAGCAATGTATTGGACTCTCATCACCTAAAAACACTTCAGCCTGTTGAATATAAAACTCTTCAGAGTATACTACATGAAATTGGAGGAACTGGTGCATTTGTTTTCCTCTTTGCTAGGGTAAGGGGGCTGGAGGAGGGGGGTTGCATGTATGTGCATGTAAAAATCCCATATAAATTTTTTAATGGATCTTGGGTAGCAAATCACAATATTTTAACTGCCTTGCTCTAGTCTGCATGTGATGCTTTTCTGTTAACACTTGTGGAAAATACCTGTGGCATAACAGAGTGCATCATGCAGGTTGTCTTAAATTGGAAATGTAATTATAATTCTATCATGTAATTTTTCCATAATATTGCTAGTATGTAAGTTGGAGTGTTACATTCTGATTTAGAAATGTGACTTTTAAATGTCAAAAAAGATTATTTTTAGGGGTGTTGTATAAATGATCATGTTTTTGGTCTCTGATTTTGAAGCACTTAAATTCATTGCATATCTTTAACAGTTTAGACCCAGGGTACTCACAGTGCAAGTATGAATAAATGTGAAACTACATGGTGTGCAAAGCTTTATTTTTATCTGATAAATCGTGACAGCTTTTTTTGAGATAACTGTTCAGATGTGTTCCAAGGCTTATCCTCTCTAAGAGAAATTGTAATTTCAAAAACAGTAAGGCTACAAGCCTTAACTTAGTTACTGCTTACTTAATTGCGACTTTCTGTGGAGAGGCTAATATTTGTGTCAGGAGTCTCTGAAGTACTACAGTTAATTCAAAATACTAATGTAGTCCTAAAACTGGTCTGATTTATGTGTCTCTGGTATTGTTCTGAAAAATAACAAATGCACATTAAGATATGGCTACGAAGACACTGCCTGCTGTAATTTTACCATTACTAATGAAATCTGAGGAGAAAATCCTTACCTGTATTATTGTATTATGTAAATTTATGCTAAGTATGTGCTACAGATCCTGCTGTAGACTGTTTGCATCAGTAAGGCAAGAAAACAATGGATCAGCTGTTCGGCAATACAGGTATAAATGTGTAGTGCAGCACAATTACCGAGTATGTGGCAAGGGAGCCAATAGGAACTGAAACTCCATTAATGTGAGACTTCATTTGTGTACATTTTTTGTTAAAACTCTATTTACTCACTCTTGGGATTCAAGAATTGTAGGAAGCACTGAGGGAAAAAGGGTTTGTGGCCTTCATCTATCAAATTGCTTATCTCTTTGTGAATAAAATGAAACTTTAATACTTGACACTTAGATGTAGTCTAGACCTTGAGGAACCTTATTTTAAAGCTTTCCTTAAATATTTAAGAAGCATACTTTTTCAGGGCAAACAGAGTTTATTCCTATTAGTGGCTTATGTATTTCATGACCTTTTGACTTTGTAGTATGGCAAATGCCTTCTACTTTAAATTTATTTAGAACAGACTCTTTTCTTAGAAAGGGATTCTTGTAATGGGACTTCTATTTTCGTAGCAGATCATAATTTATCACAATAGGAACTATCATCTCAAATGTATCTGAATGTACACACATAGAGAAAAATGAAGGTTGTGTACATAATCTCAAGGTCTTCAAAACATTTAATCCTGAAGTTATTATTTAGGAGTGCGACAAAGTATTTTAAAGGCTTCTTTTCTAAATCTCTCTTACTTAAACTATATTCTCAAATTTGCCTTTTCTTCAGGTAGTAGAGATTAGCAGCTGTGAAGACACTCAAGCTTTAGCACTGCAACTTATACTATCTTTAACAAAATACAATCAACAGAGAATACGGGAGATGGACAATTGTAATGGTTATTCTATGATTCGTCGAGTGTTGATCAAACCAAAATGCATTGTTGGATTTTGCATGCTGAAGGTAGAGTCTTCTTTTAAACCTGGTATTTTGTTCAATATTAGCACAAATTTAGAAATTTATGTGGTTTTTAATTCTACATTTGGAGGTGTTTTTACAAAGGCAGAACAGTGACTTGGATAAAGTTTGGTGTTGTCTGGGTAGGTATGTCTTCCCTATCAAGAGTATGCTGTCTCTTTTTGTATTTTTTTTTTTAAATTATAAATTGGATAGAACAACTACTGCTTTGTGATGATGACACTTAAAAAATTTTCCCCCTCTTCAAGACTCTCCTTGAAGGATGCTGCAGTGATGAGATTCTCTATATAAATGAAAATGGGCAATTCCAGCTTGATGCAGGTTCTACTGCAGTTATTCAAGATGTTCAATTGTTAGAAAAGTTGCTGCTTGACTGGAAGATTTGGTCTAAAGCAAAGGTAAGGAATTTAATTTTGGAAATATTCTCTGTCTAAAAGTTCAATATTTTAAAAAAACTATAAAGTATTGAGGTATGAAATTAGTTTCTTTAGTTACATGTCAGTAATTACTACAGTTTTCGAAAATTAGTGGTCATTTTTCTTTGAATAGCTTTTAGTAACATCAAGCTCCCATTATGAATTATGCAGGTAGGCTTAGTATATTAAAGTCTGTAAATGTGATATATGCATATGACTTGTAGTTGAATTGATGAATTTTTTTGTGGAGAAATTGCTGAAACTAAGGAAGACCTGCTTTCTTTTGGAGTTAAACTATTGAAAATAACCATCCAGGGATATAGAAAACTTAATTATGCACAAGAAGTTGTGGCGTTTTGGTAGCTTAATCATTAAAATATACTTAATTTTGTATGAGCATAACTTTTCTGATAGTTTTGACTTCTGATCTGACCATTTGTAGTCATTTAATTACGATTTTAGGTGCAAAACTAACTTGATTTTATTGTGTTTGTTGTTCTTTGGAGGTTTTTTTCTCATTTATTAGACTTATGAATATATTTTTGAAACCTTGTTCCGGTTTTTTATTTTTCAGCAAGGTGTTTGGGAAACTCTGTTAGCAGCTCTAGAAGTCCTCATCAGAGCTAACCATCACCAACAGATGTTTAACATTAAACAGCTACTGAAGGCTCAAGTGGTACATCACTTCCTGTTAACTTGTCAGGTTCTGCAGGTACTTTCACTCTGAAATCCTACTTTGTGCTTGGCAAATACTAATTTTTTACTTAGCAAGAGTGGAGTAGAAGAGACTAAATGCTATTGAAAAAGCCACTTGAGTAAACTGTCCTCTGTGCTTCCAGACCCCTTTCATCTTCAACAGGCATTATTGCTGTAAACTGATAGTGTCCAGCTGGGTGCTCCATTTACTGCTGGCCAGAAGGGCCGAGAGGCTGCAACTATCTGGTATGATTTGGAAACCTGGGCCCTAGGTTATGTGCATAGTCCATACATGAGCAGCAGCTCACATGAACTGTCCCTTTTATAAAGACCTGAGATGTCTCTTGCTAGTTCTGGTCTTCGTTATTGAAAGACAGACATTGTGCAAGTAGTGAACCTGTCTGTCTGTATCCCAGGAGAGCTGAATAAGGCAACCAGCCTAAAAGGCTCACTCTGAGCACTCCTTTCAAAGTTTTGATCCAGTAGTAGCTTCTTCCATGGAGTGCAGAGATAGCTGTTCCAAAAAGGACTTTAGGGAGTCCTTCAAACCTTTGACAGACACTTTTTAAGAACATGATCTTAAAATGTTTTCCTGCTTATTGCCCATACTCATTTGTGAAAATATGTATTCTAATCCTTTTTACTATATTTTCTGTCTTTCATTCCTTTTTACTGAGTTTCACTTGAACACATGAAATGCATTTTTTCCTCTTTTAATGAATTTGAAAAATCTCTCAATTTTAATATCTGTAAGTTTTGAATTTCTTCATTTTTTTGGTATTCCCTACTTTTGGAACTTGTTAGTGGTATAGTTAACTTTTAGAATTGTATATTAATGCAAATGCCTAGATGCAGAATGCTTCGTAGTATTTCCTGTCTTTTTTGCACATTGGGGAAAAAATAATTTCTTGCTTAAAAAAAAAGATAAATTGGGCTACAATTATTTGGCAGCTTTGGGGGTCTGATGGAGTGGAAAAGAGAATTATAAAAAACACGCTCCTTGGAAAAACTCACTTCAATTAACTTCATTTAGTTTTTCCTACAGCAGTCTCAGCTAAGGTGCTTGAGTACCAAAAAAGGTGAAAATCAGAACTTGTAAATAAGTTAATCAGTATGCTCACCTTACAGTGGGGTTTCCCACAAGTTGAAGTCCTCTTCTAAAATCCATATTCTTTCAATAGATTCTTTTCAGCTAGCCATTGTCCAGCTGTATAGAATACTTGATCAAGCAGAAATTACAATTATCAATGAAATCTCAAATGTATATTATAAATATGGCCATTGACATGGAAATACGGAAAACCCAGTGTGGCACTGTTCAGAAAGTTTTTAATGTTTGAAATGTTGTTATTGGCAACTGTTAATTTCTCTACAAGTATGTAATACAATGACAATAACATACTTCTAATGGTGATTCATGTCCTAGGGCTTCAGCATTTCAAGAGAGAGTAGTATAGTATGCAGAACATTTTAATTTCCTAAAAATCAACTTGCCTAACGTCTGAAATATTTTGTTTGTCTGGATTTTGAGTGTGCTGGACTTGGATAACATTGATTAGGTACAGTAGCTCTTCTCAAAGAATACAGCTTTATTAGTAGAGCTTTTCTTGTCTATTCTACTACAGCATGACAGCTTAAAAAAATAAGAAAGTCCATTTCTGTCAAATTAAAAATACAAGTAACTTAGTTGTACTGCTCTTTTTTTTCTAGGAGCATAAAGAAGGGCACCTTGCATCCCTGCCTCGGGAGGTTTGCAGGTCCTTTGTGAAAATAATTGAAGAAGTACTTGGTTCTCCCCCAGACCTGGAATTGCTGACACTGGTCTTCAATTTCCTGTTAGCTGTTCACCCTCCTACTAACACATATGTTTGTCACAATCCCACCAACTTTTACTTTTCCCTGCACATAGGTAAATATGTCACATTTGGCTAGTAGTATACAAGAAGATAAAAATCTGGTCATAAATTAATAGCTAAAAAAATATTTGCTGTCTTTTTATAATTATATATTAAAAAAATATTGTTGGGACTTAATACTATAAAGTACTTGTACTTTTCTGAGAGAGTTTACAGTTACTTTGGTTGCTTGGCTTCTTTGGAGAGTTCTCCTCTGTCTGCATCCATAGATAATCTTTCTGTGGTTATGCCTTTTACTTTTTTTAAAGTTTGGTGCTGCTGAATGGATTGTATAATGTTAGCTGCCTGTGTAGACACATTTGTCTGTGGGTGAATTTAGAGAAAAACGTCCAGCTTGCCTGTAAATGAAACTTCTTCAGGAATATGTATATATGGTCCTGTCTCCATTTCTACTTTGTTTCCTGTTACTGAATTCCTCGGGGGGGGGAAAAAAAGGCTTAAGGAGCCTTTTTAGCAATTGATCAGTTGCACTGCAAGATGTCATTGGCAGGCACCATCAGTTCATACAAGTTACTGGCAGTACTTATGGGCTTTGGGGGGTGCAGACCTAGAACAACAGCTTCTGTAATATATCTGTACTGGATGATCATCTTGGCAAAATGACTGATATGAGCATTAAAAAAAAATCTTTCTTGCTCTTTTTAAGAAAGAGAAATGATGAACAGTTTATGGTTTAATATTAGCATTGTGCAACCTTAGCCATTATTTATGTAAACATGGAAAACATAATCCAATTTTGCAGATATCTGTGTACCTCCAGGCTTTGTAATCAGTTTTAAAGGCAGCTCTGTTGTTTTTAATCTCCATCTGTCCTTTAATACTGAATGATGCAAAATTCTGAATGAGCCTTATTAGGCTTTTTGAGAACAGTCACCTGTTTTTGACATGATAGTAAGTCAGTTATCACTACTTGT
Organism: Campylorhamphus procurvoides; assembly: GCA_013396655.1. Classification (NCBI taxonomy): domain Eukaryota; kingdom Metazoa; phylum Chordata; class Aves; order Passeriformes; family Dendrocolaptidae; genus Campylorhamphus; species Campylorhamphus procurvoides. The sequence continues at coordinate 435,109 of WBMV01005965.1, read as the reverse complement.
ATGCCTTCAAGGACTGTCTTTAAATATAATTGCTTTAGTACATCATAATAGTTTCATTTTTCTAAAGTAAATTTTAGTTACATCAGTAAATTAAAAATTTGTGTTCAAGTTTTTTTTCTCAGTTGCTTGGACTTCAGCACTTCTCAGTAGCCTCCAGTGCCCAGCTCAAAATGTAACCTGACTACTATGAGTCTAATTTAGCAACAGTGCAAACATAAAAAGCTTTTATGGAACTTTTCCCCTTTTCTTTCTAGATGGCAAAATTTTCCAGGAGAAAGTTGAATCACTTAGGTACCTGAGAAATTCCAGCAGTGGTGGAAAGTCAGTGGACAATTCTGCATTTGTGATTACATCTCCAACTGGATTTACAGCTTTATCCCTGGAAGGTAAAAAAATGCTGGAAAAACAAAGATGTTAAGACACAATCTTCTGGCAAATGACTACAGTGCTTGAAAGTGTTACATTCCCACAGATATCTCTTACAGAGCTCCCCTGTCCCTTGGAGCTTGATGCCTGAATAACACAGTAAGAAGGGTGTAACTACCTAAACTGCTCTTCATTCTTCAGATGACACAAATTGCCATGTTGATGGCTCAGGCAGTAAAGTGGATCAGATAATCTGGATCATTTCATCTGTTGAACAGACCTGCTAAAGATGCATGAGAATGCCTTAACCAGGCACCAGCTGAAGTAGTGAGCATATCATCTATCTGGGCAGAAAGCATTAAGCTTATATTTTTCTGTATTTGTGCATAATTCTTCACCTCCATCTAAATATGGTCTTAGAGTATTGTCATTTAGCTATACTGTAGGTATATAAACTGTTCCTATATGATAGAGAATGGGAAAGTATATCTTATAGAGAACAAGATACCTTGGTTATGTAAATTAAAATTGAATCATTTTTAGAAACAGATAGCATGCTGAACAAGTTGAGGTCTGTAAAGATAACTGCTTTAATCAGTTTGAATTCCTTTGCTAGAGTTGCTGAAATACTGTGAAATTATTAGTTCAAGCTCGTAACTTTTTTTTTCAGTTGGTGTGCTGTCAGTGAGATGTTTTTTGAATTATTATTGAATTAGACTTTTAATCATACTTTTTACAGTTTACAGATTTCCATAGACAATCAAAAAGCACCATCTGAAAAATAAAAGCTGAAACAACTTATGTTTAAGCCTTTACTTAAGCTTGTTGACAATGAGAAATAAGTTCTAAATAAAAATTCAGTTCAAGCAAGTTTACCAATATGTCTAAAATAGGAGTGGAAACAAATGCCTCTGATCCATAACTTACCTGCTGTATATTTCACTGTGTGCCAGCGATAGTCTGTGTATCACACTGTAATACCTTTTACAATTGATGTCTTGTTGCTACTTTGCTTTGGAAAGGAAATTGAGTCTTCAATTCTGTTGAAACAATGTTTATTCAGGTGTCTCTTCAGTAAAGCAGCAATATGAAGAGCAGATCACAGTACTAATTAATCCTTTTCCCATATGAAATCTCACTCTTCTAAACTGAGTACTGCTTTTCTGTCTGTAGTACCAGGTACTCTGTTCTTGAATAGAGATTATTCCTGTGTACCAGAGGAATACTCAACATAATTTTTATTGTGAAAATGGATGTTTAAGTGTTGTGGTTCTGAACTTGAATTTCTATGTTTATATAAGTAAATTTATAAATTATACAAATTTATATTTTGTCAAAAACTGTAGTAGTGATAGGATAAGGAAGAATGGGCTTGAACTTGAAAGAGGGGGAATTTAGGTTAGATATGTTGAGATGTGCCCTTCATTCTCAGTGATTCTATACACATTCCTGCTGAGGGTTAGTTGCGAGGATCACAATTTAAATCCAGAAACTCCAATATATTGTCAAAAACTATTTTGCATTTCATGCTTCTTTCAGATTTGTAACTTGCTAAATATATGGCTCCGTATTACTTTACTGTCTCTACTTGATGATTAACAAATCTGAGCCATATCAGGTGTTGAATCAGTTTTGCATATAAAATTAACGTGGGTCACCACAGCTCTAAATGGATGAAGAGAAAAATATTGAGAGAAAAGCTTCTTTCTAATGTGAAAGGAATGCTAAAGATATGCTTATTTCTCTAGGGAACACTTCCACAGCTGGTGTACAGCAGAAGATAAGCTCTCAGGCACCTAGAAGGCTCTCTAAAAGCTTACCAGCATCGCCTACTTCCTCACCTCAAGTTCGTCGAAAAAGACTAACTGAAAGAATGGGAAGGAGCACTGATGACCTGCAGCTTGTTGGTGAATGCGGCTACATTGATCTTCAGGATAGAATTGGTTTTGTAGAAAGTTCTGAAACCATAAGAAGAGCACAGGAAGAACTCTTTCTTAGCAGTTGTGAGTCTGCAAAAACAGTTTGTGACTCAGAGCTGACATCTGCTGAAATGTTTGAAGATATTGCAAAAGAAGTAGAGTTATCTGAAAACACATTTGAGAGTAAAGAAGTAGATGGAGACCTGAAATGTAATGAAGGTGGTGGTGGTGCAGCTGAGCCATTGCTGCGTCGTCCAGACAATCTAAAAGGACTGCCTTCATTTCAGAAGGGCCAGAGTAATTTTGCAGGATTGGGCTTAGCATTTTCTGTTCTTGGAGCATCATCTGCCATTGGTCGCTGGCCAAGCTTTGCTGACAAGAATGTACTTCCTGAAGACTGGGACAGTCTTGCTTTTTCTTCAGCTAATGAGAATACCCCAAAACCATCTGAAAGCCCTGATGACAGGTAAGTACATAAAATAATAAATTAACAGTTGCACAGTATATGAGCTTTAATGTTACTGTTCTTCCTCTTGGTTACTGTTCTATAAAAATTTGAAGCCTGAAAATTAAGGGAATGCTTTCAATGGCTGTCATGCATTGATTTATTAAGCTCTTAGTCTGTAGGATGCTGTGTTTCAATTTCTGCATTATTTATGTAGAAAATTTTAAAAATCAGGATTTTTGCTATGTACAGTAGAAGTGGGAACTCTTCATGGGAACTCTCAAAAACTCTCAAGGAGTTCTGGTCAGATTATCCTTTTTGCTATCTGCCATCTGAAAATAAGTGTTAATGAAGATTGGTAGCAGCAGTATTGGAGAAATCATGTTTTCCTAATTTCTTCTTCCTCTTGTCCCCCAAGAACTGTTAGCAATTACGCAGGTTTTTTTCATCTTTTCTGCTGTAGACAATGAACAGTGGTAAAACATATTCCTCTGTTTTCAGGTGTACAGAAGACTATCTTGTGCTTATCTGTTGTGGATTATATGACCTCTTGCGTGGAGTTCTGCTAATTCTACCAGATATCATGCTAGATGAAGTGATGGACAAGCTTATCCAACCTGATTATCTTATAGTTCTGGTGAACCACCCATCTCCTCTCATACAACAAGGAGTCATTAAAGTAGGCCCATATAAAATGTTTTCTACTAAAAAGATGTGAACTGGCAATAGTTAGTGCTGGAAATGTGAAGTTTTGTTAATATGTTTATTTAGATTTCTTCAGTTTTCGAGGTTTACTTCTGAATTTTAAGGTACATTTCTACCCCACAGATGTAGGGGGAAAAAAACCAGACTAAATCACAAAACAAATGTAGAATCTTTGAATAGATAATACATAATGTAAGACAGGGACCTTAAGAGCTTATGATGACCTTACCAATATAAATGTGAGGCGCAATACAGAAAGTCAGTGGTTATCTCTTCAAAACAAAACACATGATGCACTACATAAAGTTAAGGCGCAAGCCAAGTTTTGACTTCTAATGTGGCTGATCTTCAGTTATTCTGAGGAGTCATCCACACGTTTGTGGCCTGAAGATGGACTTGAGGCTTCAAAATGTTTTCAGAGATTTTTGTAATACCGAGATGGACAGTGTTCCTCTATGATGGCACTATGTAGAACTTTGAGTAGATTTGTATTTTAATTTGAAAAAGATTATTTGGCTTTAGTAAGAACAAAAAAGCTATGTACATGCATCAAAGTGCAAGATTTAACAAATATAAAAAGTTTGAGTGTATTGATGTATGCATTTGCTAACTGTTGTGTGTGATTTCATCTCCCCTAAACCTCACTAAAAACCCAGGAGTCTTCAGATCAAAAATATATTAAAAGATGTTGAATGTTACAAGGACAGTGTGGATTACAGCTACAATAGTGCAATTGATGTTTGTAATCTTGAATTCTAAAAATCTTGGTTTCAAGCTGTTCAAATCAGACAACAAATTAACTTTCAGGGCAAGTATATTAAATGTTTAAATCTTATGCTGTAATTATGCGTTTATTTTTAGTTGTTGGATGCATATTTCAACAGAGCAAGGAGGGAGCAGAAGGAGAAATTCTTAAAGAATCGTGGCTTCTCCTTGCTAGCCAACCAGCTGTACCTTCATCAGGGGACTCAGGAAGTTGTAGAGTGCTTTTTGGAAATGCTTTTTGGCCGCTCTGTTGGCTTGGATGAAGAGTAAGTAATGCTGTGCTTTTACATCCTGTAACAATGTGTGAGCTACAAGCCATGCACTCTGCTGGTCAGCAACTATAAAAGAGGTTCCTTCAAAACTGTTTTGACATGCTTTGCTTGTAGCTTTAACATTTAAATGTGTTAAAATTCTTAGGACAATTGTATGGCCCTTAAACTGTTTGTAAGCAGCATCATCTGATGGATGCTGTCAGATGGGATCTTGTAAACACTCAGACTTTCCAAGTACTTCAGAGGCCTTAGCATTTCAAATGTCCTGTAACAAGTTTAACTCTTCTTGTTTCTGATACTAAATGAAACCAATTTATATCCTTAAAAGTTCTAAGTAGTAGTCACGAGACTTCTGCTATTAGATTTGGTAGGTGATAAAGCAAAAAGCTTGATGCCGCAGCTGCTTCCTTGGCTTGGCCCTGCATTTAAATCCCCGTTTCTTTTAGGGAAAATCCCAAAGATACACCATTTCCATGAACCAAAGAGCCACCTCATATTGACAGGAAAGGAGATTACCTTTAAACAGACAAATATATAAGTAAATGATATTTTTTTTAGAAAACTAGTCTGACTACTTAGTGATTCTATAGGGAGCACATGTGTAAGTATAATCAGTGCAAAAATCTTGCAAAAAGCTCCTTCTCAATCACTGCCTCTACAGGATTTGTAGCCAAATTACTTCTACCTTTTGACTTGACCTTCACCCCTAAAAAACTATTCTTGTTTAACTGCAAGATTGAAACATATCTTCATAACTTGGCCCCAAACAGAGGACTGCTACTTCTTCAGGATTTATTATGGGTCTGGAAAGATAATTCTAATAGCTCAGGTTTTTTAGGATTGTGCATAATCATGTGATGGGCTGATAACCTTAAAATAGTAATGTAATTTCTTAGGGCACAAGTGAGACAAGATCTGAAGCACTGCTTTGAATTCTGCAATCTCAGTATGCCAGAAGGTGCCAAGCTTAATTAAACTGTAGCAATAATGGACAGAGGATATCAAACCTGCTGTCAGTCAGTATATTATTATACTGATGAGAAGCTGTATTTATTTTCTTGATAGTGTCTGTGCCTGTTATAATACTTGTTATAGGAAAAGTGATGCATCATTTTGTTTCTACACTGATTAAACCCCCTACTGTTTTCATGAAATCTATATTGTAGACAGTTGGTAGTTAGCTGAAACTTCAGATATACTTTTTAGGCATTTCACTTCTTTGTTGCTCTTTGAGGTGTTTATTTTGCTCATATTTTCTTTAGTAGACAGGTATTGTTACTGCAGTGAAATGTAGCAAATTACCATCTACATCTTTGCCAAAATACCGGCATAGTATTGGTATTCCAGTTGCATATATTAGTTGCATTTATCAGATTGTTACTTTAAGAATGTCACTCACATATATTTCTGTTAATAGATTTGACCTGGAAGATGTCAAGAATGTTGGACTCTTTCAAAAATGGTGTGTCATTCCTGTTCTGGGTCTTATAGAGAATTCTCTCTATGATAACGTTCTGCTGCATAACTGCTTCTGCCTCCTGCTGCAAATCATAAATTCTTGCTCAAAAGTTGCAGACCTACTGCTTGATAATGGTTTGCTCTATGTGTTGTGTAATACGCTGGCTGCTCTCAACGGACTGGAAACAAAGTGAGTATTGTATCTGCTGCTATCAGATTGTCTGGGCACAACCTCAATGCTGGCAAGAAATTGCTGTATTGTATTTGCTCTACTTGCTAAAATTGTCAGAGAGCATGTACAAAATAATACTGAAGTTGAGGTTTTCAGCTTTAATTATACCTGTAAGTTAAAGTTAATGTTTAGATATTCAGTTCAGACAATGGAATATAAAATGTTCTTCCCATATCTTAAACTGTCAGGTGAAATGACATTTTAAGATTCAAGTTTGTCCCTCTGCCTGCACCTTGGATGCTTTTCTTAATAAGACTGAACAGTAAGATAAAGGCCCAGGAGATGGTAGCAATCTACTGCATCTATGGCCAATATGAAACTGCAGAGAACTCTCTCCTGTACTGCCTGTGATTTGATATTTGAGATTTTGAGTAACTTAAATGACTTTATTAGTTACAAAGATGCTGTACTTTAAGAAGGGTTATGAAGAAAGGAGAGATGGGTTTTTTTATTTTATTTCATTAGCTGGTATCTTGAAGAAATGGGAAATTTCCTTTTTACCTCAATACAGTTTTCGTTCAGCGTGGTTACAAAATGGTACTATACTGATTTTTATTTTTTTTTATAAATACAGACTTTTAGACCTGTCCTTTAACTTAGAAATCTGATAATAATACATAATTGCCTTTCCAATAAAACTGTGTTACACTCTTGCTGGCACACAATCTGCCAAAATTAACACTGAAGAAATACATTGATAATAATTTTCTCCTCTTCAGTAGTAACATTTTTATATGAAGTACGACAAATCATTAGGCATGGTTGGTGGGAGTAGCAAGGGGAATAGTGATGGGTCTTTCTATGAGTTACCAGAAACATGACAATTCTAGTAGATTGTAACTACAACTTTGTTTGCAGCATTCCCTTGAATGACTACAAGTTACTTGCATGTGATATACAACAGCTGCTGGTAGCAGTTGCCATTCATGCCTGCAGCTCCTCAGGTTCTCAATATTTTCGTGTTATTGAAGACCTCATTGTGCTGCTGGGTCATCTTCAAAATAGTAAAAATGCAAGGATGCAAAGTAAGTTATCTTCTTATTTTTGAAGTCATGAGACTGGAGAAGTAAATCCCTTCCCCGCTGATTCTTATTTTTTTTAAATTAATATTCCTACTGAGGGAGAAGGGGGAGTTTTCTGGTGATGCATCTTCTTTCTATTCTAAGTGGTTCTCAAAGTAATAGTTTTCCTCAGGAGCCTGTCTTGTGGTAAATAGTTGTATATACTGCTAATTTGAACAAACAGTAACTGTAGAAGTTCATTGAGCATATTTAAATGGAAATATTCTGTACAGTTTCATTTAGCTTTTTTTGGAGTAATCAAATTCAATGGCTTTTCTGTTAGAGCTCCATTTTATAGTGTCTGTATCTGTGGAATAGTGAGGTGACTTCTGTGAAATCAAGGAGTTTGCACCTCTTGACACATTTTGTGTTCTTTTACTTACAATAAATACCAGGTAAAAATTGTTGAAGGATGTGTAAAGCATGTCCTGTGTGCTTTGTATGCTCCTCTTTATAGATATGGCAGTTGTTCTGCAGTTAAGAGTTCTTCAAGCAGCCATTGAATTAATAAAAACAACAGCTAACCAGGATGCTCAGGAGCAGGCCAGTTCAGCCCCATCACCTTCTGCAACCCATCGTACAATGTTTCAGAAGCGTAAAGGCATTGCAGGTGAGTACCAGAAGTGCTTTCTCTTGTATGTAGTAGTCAATGATTCCATGATATTACCTTCTTTGGGGTTTCTCTTAAATTCACAAATTGTTTACTAAAGATGCTTTTCAAGTAATTCACAGTGGTTTTACTAGCCAACCTCACAGTAAGGTAATGCTAAAATCAGTCTAGCACATGTAACTAACACAGCTGTGGTGCGGGGACTGCTTTGTTGCGCAACTTTTAATTAGTGACCATCCTGAAATAATACCTGGCACTCCAAATTTATAGTTGGAAATGCCACTGTGGTTGTTTGTAAAACCTTTGTGCAGTTCTAGCATTAGCAGTAATACTTTCTCTGTATTTGATAGCTTGTCAGTTATTCTGTGAAGGCTTTGGAGTCTTCTGGCTGGAAGTTGATTTTTGTATGTTTCATGTAAATGTAGCTGCATTAAAGACTTCATAGAAGATATAATTTAAAAACCTGGCAAATGCTTATTCCATGTTTACTGTGGGAATGTTTCTCTTGGTCAGCTTTTGAGAGCCTTCTCCATCAACCTAGTAGAGATGGTGAAAATATTTTTATATTAGTGAATTTGGGAAGGTACTAAGGATAAATAGTTATTTCAAAAGAAGGAAGTACAGTTGAGGCCTGCCAGTTCATTTCAAGAAAATAAATCTGTTTTTCTGTTAAAACTGTACTTTTATTAGTGTCAATGGGTATAGTACAAAGTGTGTGTGATTAGCTGTTGTTATATCTGAATCATCAGTTCTGCTGATGAACTGAATTCCCAATATGCAATGTTTTGTTTTATCGCTAGTTTTTAATCCTTTATCCTAGTTATAGAGTATAAAGAGGAATAAAAGTAATGTTTTGGAATCTGTTTTACACAAAAATACCCAAGTTGTACAATAAAGCTGATCTTAAGATGATCTCATTTCATGGTATATTACTTCTTGAATTGTATATATTTATTTTCTAATAGCTTTAAAAGCTAAAACCAAGAAAGACAGATGCCCAGTGACACTTATGTTCCCTTTGATATTAATGGATTTCAAATGTTTTGATTCCCTAAATGATGCGAAATCTTTGAATGAAAGCAGTTGCTGAGTGTTCTTCTGTACATTTTTGGTAGAATTCTATTCATGCTTCTCTCCTTAAAGGCTCAAGGAAGTTTTCGCTTGCTCAGTCTGATGCTCTGCTGATGAAAATGCGCTCACTGGCAAGTGAGGAATTCAACATGATGATGCAGCGGAGAATGAGCCAAGAAAATCCTATCCAAGCCACTGAGCCTGAGTTTGCACAAAGGTTACAGAGGCTGACTGTTCTAGCTGTTAACAGGCTCATTTATTTAGGTAGGATTTCTTTTTAGTTTGTTTCTGATTTGACAGAGCCAATGCTGTGCTACATGAAAAATGGCTTCTTGCTGAAGTGTTAGAGAGGCAAGTGATACTATTGACACAAATTTTATGGATTTAGCTGTACAGGTGATTTGTCTCTCAGTATTATGTAACTGACAATCTGGATAATGTTTTTATCTGAATGAACAGAACAAGTTGTTTAATTTCTGCATTAGTCATTTAATGTGTTAACTGCCTCAATTTTTACCTGAAGATTTAACTGCCAAAGGGAGCATCTGTGCTCTCAAAATGCATCAGTTTGCATGTTTCTATGAAATGGCTGTATTTGTTAGCAAGACTTAATGACTTTGAGAGCTAGTTCAAATCCTGCAGAAGAAAGACAGTAAGTATGATAAATATAGCAGCAGTAAGGGCAGTATTCGATTTCATGCCAACTAAAGGATCATAGGATTGTCTTGCTTTAGATGGTACTGATCAATATGTACCTCTTAAATTTTAAGCATCTACCGAAGAGTGCCTTGATGTCCTGGGTATAACAGAAAACACAAGTCAAAGCAGACTTTCAGCATCCCAGCTGGAAGTTCCTGAAGAGGAAAGCCAACAAGAACTGCCTAGCAGAATAAACCCTTTTCTTAAAGAAATGGTCAAAATGTTGGTGGAAGGAGTCAGAGTATGCATTGTAAGTCAGATGTTGCCTGCATTAAAGCATTTTTCATAAGGTTCCTTTATGATGAACTTTTCATGCATAATGTATTCTGTCCATAAATGCTCTTCTCACTGCCTTTCTCCATTCAACCGTGGCATTAAAAACCCTGTTCAGCTTCCAAGTTATTCTGCAGTTGAAGAGTAATACATAGATCTGCTGAGTTTAACTTTTACATTTATCAAAATTTTGCTTCTTGAACAAGTACACGAAATTTAAATAGACTTCTGTGTATTTGCTTGGTCTCTTAAACCTCAACATTTAAGTTTGCTGGAGCCTATAAAACAAGATCTGCTGTGCATCCACAAATGGTGGAGACTTTCTGAGCAATTTGTGTCTATAGCATATTTTAGAGTTTAGGAGAGCTTTTTTTTTTGTCAGTTCTTGCCAAGGGGCTGAGAGTTGTCTTGTCAGCCTTTCCAAGGTGATCAAGTTTTGTTTGGGTATTATGAAACAAATTTATTGGAAAACTTAACTTACTCTTTCTTGCCTCTTTATTTCTCTTAGTTTGTCTTCATAAAAGTAGTTCTACTTAATTTCCTAGTTCAGGAAAATTAAGTTTGATAAGTGTGTTATCTTTCCATTGTGCCATAGAGGTAGTACTTTTCAAAAATGTCAGGTTTCCTTTCATGAGCACAGGCACATCAGTCCAGTGCCAGGATTCTAATCTTTTAGGGTAATCCATTCAGAAATTAGTGATTAATGTAGAAGGGCTGTTCATTAAAATAAGCAATTAAAAAAACCCTTTGACTTTTAAACTCTCTACATCACAATTTTCACTTTCTTGATCGTTGTATAGTCCCTCTGACTAAATATCCAGTTTAGCTAGGAGTTACATTGCTAAAATTGGCACATTGAGAAAACGCTGCTTATTGTGTTAGAATGAAAACCTTTCTTTCATTTTTAGTAAAATGCCTTTTAAACCGTAATAATCACTAAACTAAAATGAAACTTACTTTGGTAGATAGATATTTGTCTTACATTTTGATTGTATTAACTGTGTTTATTTTGTAATCTGAAAAACTTGGTAAAAGTAAGTTCTAACCCAGTAATACTAAAAAGCTGTCCCTTTTACTTAGGGCACCAGCAGAATGACCACACCAAAACAGCAGTGGAAGAGAATCCTCTTGTCATGTAAGGACACGTTCCGTACGCAACTTGGGAGGCTTCTTGTGTACAGCTTGTCTCCTGTAAGGCCACTGCAAGAGAGAAAGCAGGCTTTGGAGATGGTACATGAAGTAAACCATCAAGAGATTTTACGTGACTGTCTTAGCCCAACTTTGCAAGTAAGCCCAAGAATATTTGAAAGAGGTTTCTAAAACCTATATTCAGTTTTTTGTTTGAACTTAGAACTGTATGTAGCTAAAATTGTTCACTGCTGTTTAGCAATGTTTAGTGTAATGAGGATTGTGTCATACAAAATGCCTGCATGTACCTCTGCAATTGCTGTATTATTCTGAGGATAGGTAGTTTTGTAAGAGGCGAGATAGGATTAAGTCTGGGTGGGTTGACTCTGCAGTGCATTGAATATGACACCTCCTTTATGGTGCAGAAACAAAAGACGGTACTAGTTTTAACATCAAGGATTTTACTGAGGAAGGTAGAAGTTAAGGTACTCTAAAAAAGCAGTTTAAGGAAGGAATTATTCTTGCCTTGGAACTCTTAACAGCAGACTTCCTCATACTTGTAAAAATTAATTGCAACTAGATTTTAAGAAGCAGTCAGTCCTCAATCAAGGCAGTACTCTATCTTTTCTTACTTAGCATTTATTCTTAAAGTGGGATTGTGTATTCCATGTTCTTACGTCAAATAGCTGAATAGGCTGTCCCTGCTTTTCTGGGTGTGTCAGAAGAAAGCCTTGATTGTGTTCTGTTAGTCCGAGGTTGAGAGAAAGCATTTCTTAGAGCCATGGTCAGAAATTGGGTGGGAATGTTGCTATTTGAGATCTTCAGGAACTGCAAGAATGAAATAAATTATGTAAGATATGCCACAGTTTGAGTCACTGTATACTAAGGACAAAAAGTATTTATTGGATTAGCCTATGGCACTTACATGTTTCTGATCACAGATGTGTTATTCAAATAAATTAACAGTTTATCAGGAATAGCTGATGTACTAGCAGTGCCTTCTGTGGAGGAGTGTCACGTTGAGTGCATTTACGGCCTGTGTCTGTTTAACTTCATTATCTGTCAGCTCTAATTTTATTAATCAAATGAAGTGTAGCATTCTTGGCAGGCAGAATTAGAAGTCTCTGCACACATTTCCTGAAGTGTGCACAATGCTACAGTAGCTGTGTACTGGGAAAAGAAACTCAGGTTTCCTGCAAGCCATCTGAAAAGTCACAAGATGCTGGGGCAAGTTTTATCATGTGAGAATTAAATCAGCATGTTTTTCTAGTTGTATGAAAGTTTGTCTTCAACCATTAAAGCAGCCATTTTCTTTAAATTAGAGACCTGTGCAGTCTGACTAGAAAAAGGAATAAAGATTGAAGAAAAAAATTGCTCAGTGTTGTATTGTGAAAATGAGGGACCGTACATCTATATTCCTTTTTTTTCTTCTTTTGATTTTCTAGCATGGGCCTAAATTAGTGCTCTATTTGTATGAATTAATGCACAATCACAGCGATGGAATGACCAAAGAACAGCAAAGAGCAGTGGGGGACTTGATGAATACATTGAAAAGCTGTGGCTATAAATGCATTCCCCTGAGCCCACAACCAAAACCAGATTTAATAAAAGCTTTGAAAGAGGTTTGTGAATAAAAAACTTTGCTTTAAAATATGGGTATGTTTGAGACAATTGTCTGTTATATGGAGTCAGAGTTTGTCTGCAGATGGTGGTTTGGTTTTCTTTGGTGCATGGCTTAGGATTTTGGGAATCTTTGGCTTCTTAATATTTCTGTCACACATACTCAACACTTCACAGTGAGCTCGCAAGCTTCATGGTTAATCATAGTACTTAACCCAGACAAAGGTGGAAGTTCATGATAAGTTACTAGTATCTCTCATTGTCAAGAAAAGAATTTTTATGATTTCTTGGAAAAAGAAAAATTATATCCAAATATAATAAAATGGCAGTAACTGAAAGGAAGCCTTGCTGGTTTTAAATGCTGTGAAGATACCAGTTGAACAGTTTTGTCAGTCTTGTTTTTTATAAATTAGTCTCTCCTTCCTTATTTCATCCACCTGAAAAAAGGAAGTAATATATTAATCTTCCATTCAGGATCAGAAGAAATATGAGATGGAAGAAGGTGTAAACAAAGCTGCTTGGGAGAAGACAATGGCTAATAATCGGCAGAAGTAAGTACCTTCGTAAAGGGGCTGCAAAAACTCTTTCAAATGTTGTCTATTCAGCACTTCCCATTGCAAAGTTGCCTGTATGACTACTATAGATGTGTTTTTTTTTCTCAAATTAGCAACAACACTAGCTTTCAGGTTCGTCATTTTACTTTTAGGTATATGCATTTTGATAGGTTGTATAATAAATGGTATAATAAAATGTTATATTCAGTATACTATTTAAATACTTGTGTGAGCTACATAGACTACTGCTAATTGATGCAATGTAAATTTCAGTATCTTATGGTAGGTTTAAGAGTACTTTCTATGAATTTACATTTCAGTCTTTGCCATAAAAATCAGATTTGAGTTGCACACACAATGTCCTTTATTGTAGGCAATCGGAGTAGCTGTAAAGGTCAGCTCAGTCAAGCCATGCAGACAAGTGTTAAGACTTTATGTTGAATGACTTAAGAGATTTAATAAGTGGTAAATTACTGTCCTTACTCCAGATTTTTATTGTAATGAGTATACATGAATGAGTAAAGCATGCTGATATATAGCCATTGATCCTCTGACTGGCTTGTCTTTGACCACAAGTAATAGGTTTTTTGATGGCTAGGAAGCAGAAGGTATTCATGAATCTCATTATGTAGGCTAAGTTGCTCTGCCTCTGCTGTAACAAGAACTATAGATATTTACTGCCAAACGGTATTTTATAAGGCATTTTAGTGTCTGGCCTTGCCTTTTCAGTGTGTTTATTTGACATTTTAAAACACAACTCTTTTCCTCAGTCTCTTTCAACGTCTAGATTCAAAATCTAAAGACATTTCTAAAATAGCTGGAGACATCACGCAAGCTGTCTCTCTGTCACAAGGAATGGAAAGGAAGAAAGTGATCCAGCACATCAGGGGGATGTATAAGGCAGAGCTAAGTGCCAGCAGACATTGGCAGGAGCTTGTTCAGCAGCTTACCCACGATCGGTAAGTTTTCTTATCTCAGTGAAAAAGCACAAGACACTCAATGCCTGACATGTGCTTTTCATTCCACTTAAAGGTATGTGAAATGTAGGTGATATTAAAAATAGAATTACTTTTGCTAATAACCTGATAGTTAAAAACTTGTAAAATACTTGATATATTATCCCTGTTTTATAGTGAGCAGCTGAGGAACCAAGTAGTATTTCTATGCCTTTAGATGGGCTGTTTTATTAGTTATATTTTGCTGTGCTTAATGCAGTGAAGAGTGTCCTAAAGTTTTCATATCTTGCATTACACAGATGGAATAGAAGAATATTTTTTGAGTAGTAGTATTCACATTAGCATCTAGGTACTCTTGTTCTACATAGATTAGTGAACAAATATGTTAAGTTCTTAACAATAAACCAAACTATGGTATTTTTGTCACTGCAAAACTAGCATTATCTCATGTTTGCAGCAGCTGAGTTTTCAAAATAAAGTGTTGGATGCATTGTATTGCTGTTTTCATCAGAATTAATAGTTTCAAAAACAGTCTTACGGTAGTAGCTTGTAAGAAGCCAGTCAGTGGAATAGCTCACGAAAATAAACTACAGAATTCAGTCTTTTGATAGTTTTTCAGAAGTAGTTGCCCAGTGTTCTATTGATCAATTTATGCCTTTCTGCTAATTAAAGGACAAAATGAATAAGCATGTATACTGCCTCTGCTGCCAAACTCTTAACACTTTTTGTTTTTCTCAGAGCACTCTGGTACGACCCAGTCTATTACCCCACTTCTTGGCAACTGGATCCAACAGAGGGCCCAAACAGAGAGAGGCGCCGCTTGCAGAGGTGCTATCTAACTATTCCCAACAAGTACCTCCTCCCAGACAGGCAGAAACAGGAAGGTAATTAGAACACCTTCTAGGAGCATATCTGAATTGTAAGCCCTGTCAATGCCTTATGTGTGATTTCTTTATAGGTGTGATAAAAACTCCCTTGTCTTACCTATTTGAAGACAAAACACATTCTTCTCACTCCTCTACTGTGAAGGACAAAGCTGCAAGTGAACATATAAGGTGAGGTTTGGATAACACCTCCTTTTCCTGCCTTCTGGTAATCCAATGGAATAGTTGTCACTTTTTTGTCTAAATAATTGTTTAAAAAAATCAAGTGAGAAATGAGATGTCAAAAATAGTAGGCTTTTTGCTGTACTCAAAAGCAAAAGACTAGAGCTGCCAAATACCCCCTAGTGTGATATGCGGATGGGACTTCTGTGGGATAACGTGATGGGATATCTTAACTTGTCACTTAGTAGCACTGGCCTGTCTTAGGTACCTAAGATCTGGTAGGTCTTCCCATCAGTGTTCAAAAACAAATTGTGTTGTCATCCTCTTGCTTTTACCATTGTGTTGCTCAGCTCTGCAGTTGTGTCAATTTGCCACCTATTACAGGCACTACTTCAGCCTTAAATAACTGCAGAGAACGTACAAAGAAATGAGTTACAAATACACTAGTGTCCAAATCTGGAAAGCTGAGGTTGTATTTTCTTTCCTCTTCAGGATTTGAACCATTAGTCATGGTGTTGAACAGTTTTTCTTCAGCTGTAGCCTTTGAGGCTTTTTAGTTATTAGGTGTGTGATGAAAGGTGCATAAATCCATAAGCAATAATGCACTTTGATATATTTCAGAGTTAATCGAAGATGTATAAGCGTAGCACCTTCCAGAGAGACTGCTGGTGAACTGTTGCTAGGTAAGTAGAATTTTCAGTCTTCCCAAATATGTTTTTGGTGAAAGATTCTGCTGTGTATATATAAACCTGCTTAATTTTTTTTTCAGTAATTGAGCTGTTGCGTGGCTTTTTATGGATTATATACTTTATAGGTCAATTTTACTTTTCTTCTCTGTTTGTGTGAGTGCTGTTTGGACTGTGGTTAAGTCTTAAGATTGCAGACCACTTGCTAAAAGATGTGGAATGATAAATTATTCTTCTGGCAAGTACTGTCTTGCCAAGATACTGTTCTTAATATTCTTAAGTGCTGGATACTGTTTCTATGACCCTAAGATGCCTTATGCTAATAGTAATATCATGTACCTTTTTGCAACTATCTGCTGCAGGAAAATGTGGCATGTATTTTGTTGAAGATAATGCTTCAGACACAATTGAACATTCGGTAAGTGCTGGAGCATATTGTTCAGCTTTAATTTTTCCAAACTGACCATGTGTAGCTTTTGTCTACTATCACTGAGCTCTCTGGACAAGGCCAGCCAAATTGATTAGTTTGGAATCAGTGTTGTTTCTGTTCCCCTGCTTGGGGAATAAGTGGTGATAGGAGAAAACAGGAAAGATGTGGACTTGGAGCTGGGAGGGAATGAGGAAGGGGTGATGTGGGGAGGCTTCTGCACCTTGTGGTCCGTTGCTCTGCATTCATTGTAAGTGCACAGAGTTTGGTTTGATCTGCACCTGAGGTAGCTTGCCTTTGTGGAAGCTGGAGGACCAGGAAATACAGAAACTCACAAGTGTTTGAATTGTGCTGTTCTTCACGTCTGATTCTTGCATGCTACTTTGTATAGGATGTTCTAGCTCCTCCCTTATCCTATACAAGAGGGCTGTTTCATGGAGGAAACTGGAACTGACTTAATCCTTCTGATATACAAAAACTGTTCAAATTGCTTATACATCCAACAGACGGTTATAAATGGGTTATACTACTGAAAGCTTTCAACTGTTTTATACAGAGCTCTTCCTTGCTTCTACTAACCACACAGCTCCTGTGGTTTAAGATGCTCCCACCTGTTCTCCTGCTTTGTCCTTCACAGAACTGTCAGAATTGGGATTCATGATAAAGCTTTGCTTGCTCTGATTAGCTATCCAATATTTTAGCTTAAGAGCCAGTAAAAACATGGCATTGCTAGCTAGTATTGGATAGGGAACCAGAGTAGCTGAGGAGAATGCATGATGTTCTGCCCGCTGCCTTGAGGAGAATGAAGGATGGGGAAAGTCTATGAACAAAATCACAACAATATCTTAAAGCATTGCAGCAAAATTAAAGTTTGCCTTATGATCTGCTATATGGTTATAAACTGGATACATTGAAGGATTTTTTTGGAAAATCTGCTATTTAAAATAATTTTTAACTGCGAATTCTACAGAGTTTTCATGGAGAAACTGAACCCGCATCATTTTCTTGGACGTATGAGGAGATTAAGGAAGTTCATAAGCGCTGGTGGCAGTTAAGAGACAATGCTGTGGAAATATTCCTAACAAATGGTAGAACTTTACTCTTGGCTTTTGATAATACAAAGGTAATGTAGCACCAATGCATAATAATACATCAAAGCATCTTGCTGTGTCTTCATAACATGTATATTCATGCATAGTTTTTAAGGAGACCCGTTGCATGGACTAATTAAATTCTGCCTTATACTCTTGAAAGAACTTGACTCAACTAGACTTCGAGACAATCATAGGCATGTTGTAAAACACATCTGGTATATTAAGACATTGAAGAATCTTAGTAATACTGAATATTATTCCATTTGTGAAATGACAGAAACTTAGAAAATCTTGGTAGTTTGAACTGTTTTAATTGTGTGATTAAATCTATGGTATTTTCTTCTAGGTCCGTGATGATGTGTACCACAACATCTTAACTAACAATTTGCCTAACCTTTTGGAATATGGAAACATTACTGCTTTGACCCACCTGTGGTGCACAGGACAGATTACTAACTTTGAATATCTGACTCATTTAAACAAACATGCGGGCCGTTCCTTCAATGATCTCATGCAATATCCAGTATTTCCTTTTATACTTTCTGACTACACCAATGAAACACTGGACCTAAATGATCCATCAGTATATAGGTAATATGAAATGTTTGGAACTGTTTATTTCCAAATACTTGAACTGATCATCCCGTATAGCTTTTTAACTTCATTGTACTAAACTGCACACATACACAAATGGAACTATTCAGGGACAAGCCTGATCCATAACAGCTTGGGCTTTTTACAATAAGTTGCTGCTTCACCTTAGATATTGAAATAAAATGAGTGTGTACATTCAAATACAATCTGTTGGACTTACACTGTCTTAATAGGATATGTGTAGTCCATAGATTTAAATAGAAGCTATATGTTTAAATTCATAGTTAAAGGCTTCCAAGCCAATTAGCAAAAATTAAATAGAAAAGGAAATAATCTTGTAAATTACTTGGCCAGGTACTTTTGACAACAAAATCATAGTCTTCATTATGAGTGGATCTGAGTGAATTGTCCCACCCTAACAAACTTCTATTAAGTTGATTTAACATTTGTGTGCATGAAGTCTTCGCCTTTATAGGATGCTTCTGATTTGGCAGAGGCATTTGGCATTTGCCTGCCTGTTACTGCACTGTGGATCTGAGTTTGCCTTTAGCACTAATTAAAAGTGGCTTTTTTGTTTTCTGTAGTGTCTTGAAAAGTGTTATTAAGTTTTCTTGTCCTTTTCATGATATTAAAGGTGTTATTCTTCATAACACACTACTAAATGGTGTGAATTGTTATTGTTATAAAAATTACAAGATATCAGTACTATTTCTGTTGCAGAAATCTGGTCAAACCAATTGCTGTGCAGTCTAAAGAAAAAGAGGATCGTTATGTGGATACTTACAAGGTAACTTGGATAACTTTTTCTACTTGCCTTTGTCCTGTGAATAAATGACAAGGTGGCTTTAGTTTTTTTAACATATATTGATGGGGGCGGGGGGGGAAGAAACCACAAATGTTGTATTTCATGTCTACAGAATTCTTATTTCCAGTATATTTTCCTGGAAACATTTCCTGGGAATTGTTTTATAGCATGCTTGGAAGTTGTGTTTGTTCCTGTACCTGCAGTCATAAATCAGTTTAGCCTTTCCATATGATACTCCTGAGGAATTTAATACCTTCCATATGACCACGCATATGTTTATAGATCCCTGAAGATCAGGAAGATAACTTACTGCTGTTTATTTGAAATAACTTCAGTGGAGCTCGTAGCTATTTGTTCTGTTTGATAAGAGAAAAGCTGTTTTCCCTCAAGTACTGTTATTTTAATATGCCCTACTCTGATTAGAGTGCTTTTTGATTTTTTTTTCCCCTCTTTAGAATGTTTTGAAGGCTATAAGAAATAGCAACATGCTGGGGAATGAAAGCATCTGCAGCTGGACTTTCAAACTTGTCTGTCACCATGGGCTAGTGTATTATTTGCAAATACTGTTCTTTTTCTTTTAGTATTGAAAAAATTATACAGTGACTCTGCTGTGTTAGAAAACAAGAAGTGGGGTGGTGGGGAAAAGCCAAAGTAATAAATAATGGAAAATAGGTCATCTGAATTGGCTAAAGACTGTGATACCTAACTGTATTGTAAAAGGGACCGTGTGTCTTTAGAAGCTTCAAAGTATATTTTTGATTCAAAATCACTCTTAAATGTATGTTTTTGTAAAAATTTTAGGTTTTATTCCTAAACAATTTAGGCAAGCTCTTATTTTATCAAAGTAGGAGGTTTGTGATTTTCTTTTCTCTACTATTTTTCTAGTATTTGGAAGAAGAGTACCGTAAAGGAGCACGAGAGGATGATCCAATGCCCCCCGTACAACCATATCACTATGGATCTCATTATTCCAATAGTGGAACCGTGCTTCATTTCCTTGTTAGGCTGCCACCTTTCACTAAAATGTTTTTAGCTTATCAAGGTAAGGTGATGTTTGCTTACACTTGCCTTTCACATCTGGGCCTTGTTCCAGTGACCTAGGAATTGCCATATGTTACCCTATTTAGCATAATTTTTCAATCCCAAATAACTGACTTAGGCAAAATTAAATTTGGTATGCTGTAACAGTAGACATTCTTGAAATTTTTGAGCTAGACCATAAAGCTGTACATCTTATATTTATACCTTAGTTTCTGTAGCATAAAAAACTGACCTATATTTGGCTTGTAGTCCATGTGCAACACATAGTAGTTGAGATAAAAGAATTCTAAATGTTCTCAGCTAACTGGAGAGCAGTTAACTACTTGAAGTTGCAGATGAGCAACTGTTAGTGTCCATCATTGATGTAACAAATTCAGTTTGGGTTTCTTTACAGATCAAAGTTTTGACATCCCAGACAGAACTTTTCACTCTACCAATACAACCTGGCGACTCTCTTCGTATGAATCAATGACTGACGTAAAGGAGCTTATTCCAGAATTTTTCTACCTTCCCGACTTTCTAGTTAACAGAGAAGGTATACTAAGAGGACAACAAAACTATATATCCAAAACAGTTGTATAATTGAGCCTATGGGTTGAAACTGAGAACATTTATATCCCTTGGCTGAATATGCTAAGCAGTATGGGAGAAATCTGGCACAAATTTGTGGATATGCTAAAAAAGCTGTTTTATAGGACTTAAGCTAAGTTTTTACTTAATTATGTCAACGGGGCAAAGGAGTTTCCTATTTTCTGATTTTTTCATTTAAATGAGTATGTACAGCTTGAATGTGTTTCAGTGGGACTTGTTAATGATGCTTTGTTGATCAGCAATCACTATGTTTAATGGTTTACTTTCATAGAACCCTATAAAGACCTTTTTGAAGTTACTGTCAACTAAAATGTTGGAATATTCACTCCCCTCTTTCTAGGTTTTGATTTTGGAGTACGTCAAAATGGTGATAGAGTTAACCATGTCAACCTTCCACCCTGGGCTCGTAATGATCCTCGTCTATTCATCTTGATTCATCGTCAGGCTTTAGAGTCTGACCATGTTTCCCAGACAATCTGTCACTGGATTGACTTGGTGTTTGGTTATAAGCAAAAAGGCAAGGCCTCTGTTCAGGCTATTAATGTCTTTCATCCTGCAGTAAGTACTTGTTAAGCACTGTGTTTGTTCATTGCCCTTAGTAATTTAATAGGGGAAAGGTCTGTCTGACTTACTTGAAAAACATCCAACATGAAGCTAGATCCCTCTCATGAAATGTTGAAGAATAAGAAAAGGCTTTAGCTGTTTCAATGTGGAACTGATAAGATCCCCAGGAGTATTGTGAGACTTGGTGGATTTTTGTTCTCTTTCTTACCTTGAGCTAGGCATGGGGAATGATCAGGTCTGGGGTTTAGACTTCCTGGGTAGTTGTTTGCAGTGGTATACGGATGCTGTGTTTGTGTATATCTGCTTCCATCTCATTCAAAAGCTGTTCATTTAGGCAGATGGTGCTACAGCTTTTGATATGATGAAAATAATTCCCTTTGTCTTGAGCTTATTATTTTTATTCTTTCTTTCATATACCCCTTGTGTTCTGTCCCTCTTATGAGCCCCACTCCCTACAATAAATTCAATTTCAAATAAGCTGTCATTTAATGTAAAGAATTCCGGAGCTTCACTACTTGATTGTAACATGGATATCTGGAGTAATATTCTTTCACTTCAATCCTTACTATCACAAGGTTTGCTCAGCCAGGCCATCCTGGCTTTAAATGCATTCAAATGTGTTCCATGGTTTTAGTGTTTGTGCTGTAGTTGGAAAAGATAATAAAACAGTAGTGTTTGGCAGTGGTGGCTCTTTCAAGTAGCCATTTGAATGCTTCTCTTCCTTTACCTCTTTTTGTGCATACCATATTGGTTTAGTTAGTACCTTAAATTTCAAATATTAATTTTGTGTGTTCATTGTTTTTTAAAGTGAAGTCAAGGCCTTTGTCAGTATGACTGAGGAAGAGTGTCTGATACACAATTAGAGAGGCATAAAAAAGACAAATAGAAGAAGGAAGTAATTTCTACTCTCTTGAAATAGGAACTTTCTTTTTCCCTCTATACCCCAAAACAGAGCTTTATTTTTTATATGCTTATTAAAGAAAGGTACAGAAAACACTCTTCCAGTGTTTTTCTTTATTATCAGCAACATGTTTGGTTTTGCTCAGATTTGCCAAGGTCTCAAAAAAACCCTCTTTGACAGAAATTAGTCATGGTATATATGTAGGTGCAGCTCACATGATAAACCTTGTAGTCATAGTTAATTCCAGTAAAGAAGTGGTGACAAGGTTACTGTTTTCAATGGCTCTTTAGTCAGCACAGCCACTGTGGGTTGGCTTCTGGTCAAAGTCTTAAGCAAACAACTCAAGAGCCTGTCTCTGCATTTGTGTGTGTTGCAAAATCTTTCCCAAAGACAAACCTGACAAGCTTATTCTTGCCCCTCTCTTTTCTTTCCCCCCCCGCCTCTCTAGACCTATTTTGGGATGGATGTTTCTGCTGTTGAAGATCCGGTTCAGAGAAGAGCCCTTGAAACAATGATAAAAACATATGGGCAAACACCTCGTCAGCTGTTCCATACAGCACATGTTAGTAGACCTGGATCCAGGCTTATCATGGAAGGAGAACTTCCTGCTGCCATGGGATTACTTGTGCAATTTGCTTTCAGAGAAACCAGAGAACACAGTAAAGAAATAATATATCCAGTATGTAATTTTGATTTGCAAGATAGTTTAATGTTCATATGCTGTAGTTGTTGTGTCCTTGGTTTACAGTTTCCTTCCTAAAACTGCAACTTGCTACCTATATTGTACTGTAAAGAAAATACACAAAATTAGTGAAGTGATAACGAAAATTATTTTCATGCATTTCTGATATATTTTGTGTCAAACTAATATCTGAATTTATTTTGGTTATGGAAAATAGGTGTTGGAAAGCATTCCAGTTAACCAGTTTTATACTTTCAGTGATGAATCCTGGAATCTGTATGCGGTTCTAGAGTAGGCTTTCTGTGCTTTCTGCCATCCTCAGCTTTTTTGCTGCCTGAAGGGCAATTAAACTTTCTTCATTTCAAACACTTGTTTGCCCTAAAGTCCAGTGAGAAACTGAATCCTTGCATTTAGAAAAATTTTTGTTTTTCACTGAACTACCTGAACTACAAGTTTGTCCTTAAAGAAGTAGCAGAACTCCCCTGGAGTTAATAGTTTAGCTGATGGGACTACAGTGCTTTGGACTTTTCTTTCTAGTATTTTTAGAATACTTCAGCTGTCTTTACCATGTAAGTACTTATCAGAAAGTGGTATTAATAATTCTTCAGTACTAATGAAATAATATTTTTCTGAAAAATCTTTAATTTAAACCTTATCTGTGCTTGTTTTAGAGTCCATTACCATGGATAAAAGGCTTGAAGTGGGGAGAATATGTTGGTTCCCCAAGTGCTCCAGACCCTGTTGTCTGCTTTAGCCAACCACATGGAGAAAGGTTTGGCTCTCTCCAGGCTTTACCAACTAAAGCTATCTGTGGTTTGTCCAGCAAGTTTTGCCTTTTGATGATATATAGCAAGGAGCAAGGTATGAATTTGTGCTTATTCTCTATATGCACAATACACATGAAATGAGTTAAAAAAAAAAATAATGCTACTGTTGTTCTCCAGCAAACTTCTCAAATTTAGTCACTTTTGCCAAAGATTCATTTATAAATCCGTTAACAGGTTCCTCTTATGTGGTGTCTTTCCTGGAAAGTGGATTTTACTTGTAATTTTCAATACTACAGTAGAGGCATTTTGTAATTAAATTCATATTTTTCATTAGAGTGATGACTGAAGCATGAGGATTTAACTTTAGAACTTGACAGCAGATCAAGTCCAAGAATGGAAAAACAGATGAAAAAACATATGTGGCAACAGAAAAGGAAAATTTAAGGAACGTTTTTTAGAGGCAGAGAATGAGAAAAAGTTATGAGCAAAAAAGCAGAGGTGAATAATGATCTGCTTTCAGATAAACTTGTTGGTGGGATTCCTATTGATAATATACAAACAAGTTCTCATAATCTCTTTGGTATTCATGGTAATGTATACTAGTGAAGGTTTTTTAAAAACAAATGGCTTCAAGTTGAGTCAACAAAAATAAGTACCATTCTCTTTAAAATTATGAGCAATCATTTCTCTAGCTGGGAAGTATTGTCAGCCTCTTATCCTTTTCTCCACCATCAAGAGATGCAGCACTTCTTTAAAAAACCTTTGTCCGGATGGCAAACTGTCTTTGGAGAAGACTGAATGTTAATAGAGTCTCTGAAAACTCCATTTGTTTATAATACATTACAGATTAAATAGCCTAACAGAAAATATCTTATTTTGAAACTTCATGGGTTTTATGTTCTAGCTTAAGATAAAACATAAACCTGAGATTTTTGTTGTTAACTATTAAAGTGATCAAGTCTGGTTGCATATATGACACAGTATTACATGTCTTCCTTCAGGTGTGAGAAGCATGCACAGCACTGATATTCAGTGGTCAGCTATTCTGAGCTGGGGATACGCCGATAACATTTTACGACTGAAAAGCAAGCAAAGTGAACCTCCAGTAAATTTTATACAGAGTTCACAGCTCCATCAGGTAAAAAAAAATAAAAATTAGTCCTTTAGTCTTTGATTTAATATTGGTAGTTTAAGTGGTAGCCTGGCTTGGCAATAAGTAGTCATCCTTTCATTTTTCTTGGAGATGAGCATCCAAACACAACTGGTTTTAATGTGTTTTAGTTCCTTTGAAATGTGTTCCTCATAGCTCCATTGTATCTTTTCCTGGGTGTTTCCCTGTACTAGGTAAGGAATCCTTTTGAATGCATTTGATTTTTGAAGAGAATATTGCTGAGGATTCAGAAAAGCTTAAGTTCTGTGCCAGGAAAAACTAATAGAGAAAATAATTACAGATGCCTCACATTAGAAGCAGAACTCCTCAATAGTTTAGGATTCATCTGAAAAAGATTGTTAGGGAACATTGCATAACTCATCACACTTCAGTGATTAGTGAGATTCTGCCAAAACGTTTTTGGCTGATGATTTGGATGTAGAACTAGAAATCTGCACTAGTTCACAGCTCATTAATGGTGAATTCCAGGCTATGTGAGATTTTCCTCTTTATTTTGTTTCTAAAGTAATAACAAGTATAACCCAGAGCAGCTGTATTTTAACTCTTGAATGTCTTTAACTTAGGTATTTTACGTGGTTTTTTTTAGTGTAACCAGTAAAGAATCAGTTTGACCAAATTCTATAGCATAATGAAAATAGCAGTTAGAATAGTTTCTGTTCTAACTTTTCATGGCTTTGTTTTGTCTTTCCAAGGTAACAAGTTGTGCTTGGGTGCCAGACAGTTGCCAGCTGTTCACAGGTAGTAAATCTGGTGTCATCACAGCATATATGAACAGGTTCACTAGCAGTACGGTAAGTTACTCTGGCTAAAATTTAAGGATTTAGGTGTATTTGCTATTAGCCTCTTTTAAAACAGGAAAAGTGAGAAAAGGAGACTATGTTATATTCTGGACAATTTTTTTAAAAATCGTGTGCTTTTTTTAGTATTTATTTTTGAAGGATCTTCTTTGATACTTCAGCATGTTTTGGGGTTTTTTTTGCTTAAGCTGTTGTTCACAAACCTTTAATCAGCCCTCATCACCTGAGTGTGTAACTGGAGTTATTCAGTTTGGAGTCTTATATTCAGTATTATATACTTGGCTTGGAGTGTATTCAGTCCAGGACTTGGAATTGAAGCTCTTTGGCACAGTGAAGTTCCCTGCATTAAGGAGTAACTTTTTCTGTGAAGGAGACAGAGCCTTTTAATGCTTTAACTGTAACTGTGGAAGGCAATTCCCCAAAGTAAATAACAATTCAAATACAGAAGGCAGTTATACTACACAGAGCCAGGATGAAATCTCAGACAGTGTATATATTAACCACCAAGCTTCTTTACTTTGTCGTAATCTCCAAGGGGAAAAGCTGTGAGGAGGAAAGGCAGAAAGTAACTTGCATTACTGAACGTGTTAGCAGAAAATACTGAGACACTAGTAGAAATTCTCTTGACACTGCTAGCTAATAAGCATGGTATGAAAGCATAAATAAACTCAATCATCTGATTTTTGACTGATTTTCTAAGCTTCCATCTGACTTTCTTTAGCAGTAACTTCTTCGTAGTTTTAACAGAGTATGCAGCTTTCCTAACAGCTCATTTTAGGTGTCTAAAGGATTATCTATAGCAACAAATGATTTAAACTGATTCTCAAATTTGGCTTGATACACAGATACTGGCAAATTTACCACATTTATGGTATTGTACTCCTTGATGTTCTTGAATCACTACATTAGCATGAGCTAGAGAGAGCCTTGCTATGCCTACCCACTTTTGTTTTCAGTAGTGGCAAACAGCAGATGCTTAGACTAGGGAGAGCACAAACACAGGGGTTTATTTTTTCTCTTGGCTTTCCTCCGGTTTCTGGTGATCTGCCACTCAGACTTTCTAAGCTCAGCAGCACTTTGAGTATAAAAAAATGAAATGGAGCTTGGAGCCTGCAAGCTTCAGTCAGTTGGATCTTAAGTCAGGCACTTTAGCTGCTCACCAGAATAGTGAACTTGTAAATAACTTGTACTGAGACTTTGATTCCAGTTAAAATTTTTTTAAAATAGAAATTCAATATACTTGCCTTCTGCAGAGCTGAAAAGAAACTCTAGTTAGTGGGGTTATGATTCTTCAGTTCCTCTATTTCCTAAAAACAACTGGTTTTTGTTCAGCTGCACAAATGTTATTGTCTTTGAGACCATCTTTGCTGAATTTCTCAGCATTGACAGTTTTACATGCCCCAGGCAGACTGCCCTTGTGCCAGTTTTGTAGGAGTCAGTTACCCAATTCAGGGCTGCAGGGAATGCAAATGTGCTCCCTAGCATCTGCTCTGTATCCATCTTGTCAGCTGACCAGGGATAAAGTGAACAGTCTGCTATAATGCAGTACTTGAAACATGAATTTTTTGCCCTGTTCCACACTTGTATAAATGCAACACATAGGCATAAAGCAGTTACCATGTTGTTAATTGGATATGGGACTTCAAAGGCATGCAATCAGAATTCAAAAATACCTCCATCAGGTGCTTCAGGTGCTCTGTTTTTCCGCATCTTTACGATGATCAAAACCCAATGAAGTACCCCTTTGAAATTGTGATCCATGCTGACAATAAGTCATACCTTCCTGAAAACCTTGGTCACATGTTTCTGCTTGTACATATTGCTCCAGCCTTCACTTGCTGACTGTTAGGGTTATCTTGCGAACAGAAAGAGCATTTTAATGATCTGTTGGAGTAAAACTGGTAAGGGATCACTTAAATTCTCCACTCAAGTGCTGTAGACAGTCATTTGGAGCAACCAACAGAAAACGCTGCTGTTTAAATGTAGATTAAGATATGTGCATGTTTTCCCACATCTAGATACTGTTTTAGGGGTTGTCATCTAAAAGCAGGTGGGAAGTAAAAGGGGCTGATGTTTCAGGCATGAGGTAACTATTTTATAATTTACTGGAACCTAACACCATTTGTATTAAGCTGTATTAAAATTCCAGCTTGTCACATTGCAATATTGTTACAATAAGATCAATAGACTGTTCTTACTAGTACTGAAGAGAGAAGCTGCTAAAGATGAAAGCTACTTTGAGTTCAAATGTTGAAATGCAGATCAAAACCATCATTTAAAGGAGATGGGACTAGCACAGTTAAAAGGGTTATCAACAGCAGCTCTTCATAAAATCACAAGTTTTGTTTGTTGCTGTTATGGAAAATTTTGGTCTAATTTTTTTTTTTCTCTAAACTGAGCAAAGATTTAAGAAGGACTTTTATATGTGAGGTACCACACTGTTCTGAGAATGACAGCTGGGTACTTTCATAAATGTCTCACTTAAGTGAGATGCTCAGTAGCAAGAGCAAACTAGCAGGTCTTCCTGTTGTCAAAAAGCATATTGCCTTTTGCAGTGTTAGGTAGATTATATTGTCCCTGTTAGTGCAGAAAGGTGTGTAGATTTTCTACAACCTGTAGGTTGAGCATATGTATATTTTTCTTTTCTGTTTTGACTTTCAAGGTTTTTTTGTAGATCTGCTATACGCATCTTGTATCCAGACACAGGTGATGTGCTCTGACATGTGAGGAAACCAGCAGAAAAATGTTCTGTTCTTTTACAAAGATCATTCTACTCTCTGTACAGCAAGTTGTCTTAAATAAAGCATTAGTATTCTGATTAAGCAGCTCCTTCAACTTATCCAGTTTTCAGGAAGTCTGAATCATTTCAAATTATATAACTCCAATAAAAAGTGTTGTTTGGTGTCAAATTTTGCTGCTTTGATTTTTATTAAAGTGCTAGCACTTCTATATTTAAACTTGACTTCCTGCATGTTTTTCCAACTTGCTATCACTGAAGGATTTGGCACGAACTTGAGGAGTTCCTAGTAATTTACCCTACAGAGAATGACAGCTTCTGAGATGGGTTTTCCTTTTATGTTTCCAAGTGCTTCCACAAGATGGTAAAATGTTGAGAACTGTTATTTCACTCTTGTGTGGAAATAGCAGTCTTGCTGAAAACAAATCAGAGGATTTCAAGGTGTGTAGGTGAGACAGAAGTACTGTAGTTCTTCATTTCATTTCATTGGATCACATCAAAACGTTTGCATAGACTAAAGCCCTGGAAGCAAAGAGTTGAACATTAATGATATCTATGTTTTACCATGTTATAAAAGGTTAAACATAATAAAGCATTAACATCAGTTGCCAATTGATGATATTGAAAGCAACGGGAACCATTCCTTGAAATCTAAGAATTAAATTGGGCATATCTTTTTCAGAAAGAGACATTAATTTTCTTTTTCATGAGAGTTCCTGTTTTGTCTTGCTGTTTTTCAGCCTTCAGAAATAGAAATGGAGTCGCAAGTCCATCTGTATGGACACACAGCAGAAATAACAAGCTTGTTTGTGTGCAAACCATACAGTATAATGATAAGTGTCAGCAAAGATGGAACCTGCATAATATGGGATTTGAACAGGTACAAGTATATATGTAATTCTTTCAATAGATTTCTTATAAGTACTGGCTTTCCAACTTCTGGGTATCTTTGCTCTTTTAAAGTTAATTGAATTTGTTCTGTGTATATCTTATTATGAACTCAAACCCTTACTGCTTTTTTCCTGTGGAAGGCTGAAATTCTAAAGTGAATATGAAAAATACCATAATTTGTGCAAAATGTTGATTGAAATTAAGATAATGTTTTAATATTTTCCTCAAAGAAATTTTTTTGTTTGAGTCTGAACTTTAAGCTTGTTTCCTTTTCTTTTCTTCAGGCTGTGCTATGTCCAGAGTCTGGCTGGACACAAGAGTCCTGTGACTGCAGTTTCAGCTAGTGAAACAACTGGTGATATTGCAACAGTTTGTGATTCAGGTATATTTGTCAGCCAAAAAAGCTATTGTGACTTCCAAACCAAATAAACCATGAGAGTTTTGTTATTAAGTTAACTGCTGGGTGGGTATTAATCTTCTGAGGATGCATTTGGTCAAACAGAAGCACCTTTTTGCTTTCTTTACATAGTAACATAAAAAATTGCTTCAGAAATTATTAGGCAGGTGTTTGAGTACAGTGTAGAGATACAAAGGCCAACAGCTTGATCTCTCTCTATAAAGACTTGAAATTCAACAGATTCCTGGGGGACCTACATTCTGTGAAGTTGGCTGCTTTCATTTTAACAGATTTGTTGTCAAAGGTGCGGTTCTTTGGGGGAGTACAGTGTATTACAGAGCACAGGCAAGGGGGGTTAAAGGACAAGGGAAAATTATTTTGGCCGTTTCAGAAACCTAGTACTTAGGTTTTAAAACTTATGTGGAGACTTTCAACTCCATTTCTGTAGCTCACAAACCATCTGTTTTTCTGCTTAAGATTGTATTCTTTTTTAATTAGTAAGGGACATGAGTTTCAATTCCTTTTAAGACAAAGCAGTAATTAGGTTATTAGTTCTTTGATAGAATTGAATAATGCCATATAACCAGGTAAGAGAACTGTGTTTGCTACTTTTAAGTATTTTGCTTAAAATGCAAGCCAAGGTACAAGAACCAGATGCTTAAAGTAGCTAGTATGAATTCTATCTTGAATTCTATCTTAAATTCTATCTTAGTGCCTTGCCTATTACTTACATGAAAATTGGTCAATAAGAGTAAATTCAGGCAGCATTTTGTAAGTAAAATGTTCCATAAATATGACATGATGTCTTCTAAATCACTGCAGGGGCTTGGTATTTGTGTGCTTCCTGTCACACTAAGAGGGAAGAAGTAATTGCTGCAGCACACATCATTCAGTCATTTAAATCTTAAGATCTTTCAAGAAGTTAAACTCTTTGCAAGAGAACATTTAAGTATTACAGACTTAACTGTGGTCTAGATGTTTTTTTTATAATACTCCCATGCTTTTTTTTTTAATACTCCATGTTCTGTTGCAGTTGGAGGAGGTAGTGATTTGAGGCTTTGGACAGTTAATGGTGATCTTGTTGGACACGTGCACTGCAGGGAAAGTATTTGCTCTGTTGCTTTCTCTAACCAGCCTGAAGGCGTGTCTGTCAATGTCATTGCAGGAGGCCTTGAAAATGGAGTTGTAAGGTAAGCATTTGAAATGTTTATTTATTAAAATGCTCTATAACTTAGGCTTACAGTTTGAGAGCATGCAGCCAACCACCATGCTGATATTTGGCTTTAAAGAAGGTGGACAAGCTGTTACTCCTCAGCTTGCAATCTTAGTAGTTGCTAAACAGTTACGTTTATCTCTGAAATGTTTGTAAAATTAAGTGTGAAGAAAAATGGCTTTTTCTTTCAGACTGTGGAGTACGTGGGACTTGAAGCCAGTACGAGAAATAACATTTTCAAAGTCAGCCAAACCCATTGTAAGGTAAAAAGATCTTAAGCATACAATAAGGTGGGATTTTGTTCCTGGGGGAAAAAAAATAACACAACCACAACAAAATAGTCCGGAGTGTTGAACATGGATTTGATGTGAAAACAGGAGGTAAACATCCATGTCTAAAAAGAGCAATACAAACCTACTAATTATTCATGAAAGCAAAATGAGCACAAGTGTACTGTATCTGTAATGACAGTAATAACTAGGTTCTACTGCTGGCAGATGGAAATTAACAGGATTCCCTTGAGAACTGAACAATAGCTACTCTTCTTATTCTTAAATTTAATATTTTTCCCCAGAATCTGTGTTTAAATGAGATGATCTTAACTTTGTCAGACTTAAATAGACAGAATGTTTCTTCTTCAGAATTAAATGAAAACACTGCATTTTTCCTCACCATTTTTTTCTGATGCTGGAGGGAAATGGTGGAGAAAGGGGCAAACTCAGAGAAGCCTGGAAGCTGCCATTTTGGAATGCTTGTGTAGTTAGTTTTCTCTGAATCCCCTTGATTTATATAAGCAGAATTATTCTCATGCCAAAGTGTTTTCAGAACACAGTCAAAGGATCAAGTCTTTGATACCCCCAGAGGTACAGTAGTCTGCACAGAGGCCTTAGAGTCATGCCAGAATTTTATCATCTTAATGCTAACACTGTAATAAATCACTCTGAAAAATTTGGGTTTTACTCTTGCTGAAATATTTAAAATGCAAACTACCTTTTTTTTTTAAATAAAAAAGATTGTCTGATAGCTTTTACTGTCTTCATCTCCCTTAAGCATATTTCACAAAGCTTGTTGATAATGATTTAGTAGCTATTGAATAATTTAAAGTTCCCCACTTAAATGCAACAGAAAATGGATGCTGACCTTCATACTCTCTAACATTACCGTGGCATGACTGAAGGGCTTTACTATCGCTGTCATAGCTCAGGAAATGCCCATCTGAACAAAAGTCTGTGCTGTAGCATGAAATCTGATGGATTTAGTTTCTGCCTTTGTCAGCAAGTGAGTTCAGAGGGCCCTGAGCTCTGTTGCTGAAAAGCCTTCCTTTCAGAAGCAGAAGGGGTACAGCAGAATGCTGCTACTGATCCTGCCCTTTTCTTTGTTATAAAGGTAGACTGTTGTCTTGTTTTTCAGCCTTACATTTTCCTGTGATGGCCATCACTTGTTCACAGCCAACAGTGATGGAAATGTCATAGCCTGGTGTCGCAAGGACCAGCAGCGCTTGAAGCTTCCCATGTTCTATTCATTCCTGAGCAGCTACGCGGCTGGGTGACGACAAGTTTTGCTGCTAACTCATGTCTCTGATGCACTTTAAATCCAAGATAGATTATAGAATATCTTATTTAACTGAACTTTGGAGTACTTTGAATGTCTCTAGAATGACTGAATAGATTTTTCTTTTAAAGAACAGTCTAAGGTGGTTGTGAAATTGCATATGTACATGCACAAACTTGAAGCATATCCAGGTCAGCAGGAAGCTGTGGTCATGTTCTCCAATACCAGCAAAGTGACTCATAAATGCTCCAACATGCAAGTCAAAATGCTGCAATATAAAACACAATGGTCTTTTTTAAATCACTTCTTGGACAGAAGTATTTAAAAAAATTCATTATGCTTATTCTCTCTCTTAGGTTGTAAAATAGCAGCAGCATCAAGTTCTGTAAATATCTATTCAAATGTCAACATACATGTATCTGATTAGTTGAGTTGTGGTATGGTTAGCTCTGGGATAAGCAATCCAAAATTTAAAAATCAAAGACCACTTAAAATTGCTTTTTTGAGAAGCAAAGAACTTAGTAGGTGCTTTTTGCACCATCTTATGGTATTGTAATGCTATAAATTGAATTCCTGTTACCTTTATATTTGTAACTTTCTCCATCTTCTCTGTTAATGTAGTAGTGTTTGCAACAGACAAAAATAAAATGTTTGTCTTAGTGATGGGTAGACACCTCATGGCATCATGAAACAATGGGTAGGTCACAATGCAGAGTTGACTCCCTAACTTTGTAATAGTCTGCTACTGCAGTTCTGGGGCAGAATATCTATTATGAACACACACAGCTTATGTCCAGAGCTCTAAAAAGAAGTGTTAAAGGCACAGATGTTCTTCTGTTCTAGTGTCATTGAGATTCAATACACTGTAAAATGTTTGAATCTAACTGCTTGAATAATCAGTGTTCATAGGCATCAGATAATGTGGGAAGGTTTACAGAGATACACTGTGCAAATTTGTTATTTATTCCTAGGTGCTATTTTTTGAGGGGAAAAAAATAAGCCTCCATTGTGAAAGGCTTAACAAATTTGAATTCCTAGGCCAGACACAAAATTAGTATTTCAGTTGATGGATTTGAAGGCCTATAAACCTGACAGCATGAATGAGTGCCTACTAGTCACTTGGATGGTAAAACAAGAATGGTACGCAAGTCTGATGTAGTTACATTTTTCTTTTAAATTGCTTTGCTCTCTCATCACTGACATGTTCTGCTATTGCCATACAGTCAACACTGCTGTACCTGCTCATGTTTAAGGTTCATCTGCTTTCAAAACACTGTATATGAAATTGTCAAGTTGTGAGGAAGGTGGCACACACAAGAAATCTTTACACTTCTTTTGAAAATTCCAAACAGTCTTCAGAAATTCTTGCAACTTCCTGGTTGAAGAACTTTGCAAACTAGAAAAACTTAAGAAAAATGTTCTCATAGTTCATGACATAAAAATGTGTTTTCAGTTCAGTTAAGCAAGTGACTACATACTGTATGAATTGAATTTAAACTGCATATATTGTAGCAGCCTTGTATGGGATGGCTTTAGTCATGTTTTTCTCTGTCTAAATGTAAGGTCCAAATACAGACCGAAAAGCTAAAAGCTTCCTGGTTCCTGTTGAAGTGATGTGCTTTGTTTAAGAGAAAAAAGACAAACATTGTGGTTTTGGGGTGCTTTTGTGCTCCCTGGTTTGGGGTGTTGCTCACAAAGGCTTATTTTTTATAAAGCAGAATTCCACTTGTTACAAACCAATATGCAAAATTGCTGGCCTTGTAAAGAGTGCAATATTATATATTTTTATGTAAAAGTAAAAATGATTTTTGAAGCAAGGAATATTTATTCAGCTTAACATTCTGGAACTATTAAAATAACATTGCAATAGTGTCTGTGCATGGTGTATTGAAATTTTCTGTAAACATCACATTCCATACTGTCTTTGTATATACACTGTCACACTGTCTGGTAATAAACAGATCTTTGTACCAAACCATTTTTTGATTATTAGAAACATGTTTCTGGCTTAGTTGCACCTTTCTTCTTTTAGGGATCTTTCACACCTTGCGCCAGGTCAATTTCTGTGTTTCTTACGACTTTCATATTTTAAAAATCATGAGGTGGGGCAGTTCTGTTTATGGACTGTGTCATGTGGCTGTCAAACTGAAGGGGGTGAGTGTAAGATGGGAAGTTGGAAACTCTAGGCATATCACTTTGCATAGGTGTGCATGTGTCCTTCCTTCTCACAGGGTGCACGACTGGAATTTGGATGCAGTGATGTCTCAAAGCAGAGACCTTTCCCTTTTTCCTGCCTCTTCCCTGAAAACCTGTCTGAATTGCAAAGGCAGAAAAGCGACTCCTTTCTGGATTCTCTAAGAGATGGGTGGAAAGTGAGAGACTGGGATCTCTGAGAGGCATCTAACAGGGTGCAAGGCTCTCTCTGTTGGAAACCAGGGGTTGGAAGAGGTTCATGTGGTAGGAGGGCCTGTCTGTCTATGATACGACTTGCAGGATTCTCTGGTAAACCCAGACCTTTATGTTCTGATTGTGGAGACTTGGTAAAAAAGGGAGGGGGAGGCAATAGCCGGATATTTACTCCTGATGGAGAGAGGGAGTCACTAAACCATTACTGTGAAAGGGAACCCTGATCTTGCATTTAGAGACCCACTGTTTAGACAAGCCCATGACAACAAATAGGAGAAACAAAAACAGTCAGTAGAGAACTGTTTTCTGTGAACTGAATTAAATGAGACAATTTTCTGCAGGCCAAACCTTTACACTTTTACTCTGAAACATCAACTTTAAAGACCATTTTTGCATTTAAACTACACTGATCTTTGGACAAAGAGTTCACAGAGTTCCTTCATACCAAGCAAGAGCCTTCCTCCTCCCTACTTTCAGGATTTTTTGACTACAGTTGCAGGATTTACTGTACATTTTGTGGAGATAACTTCAGAGAGCAGTGGGGGAAATATTACCTTGCTGGCTACTAACAAACTTTTAATTTATGTTTTAGTTTCTTCATGCTTTGTTTTGTTTAAAGTTCGATTGGGTTCTTTCCTTATTCCATGTGCAATCAGATGTCACACTTCCATATGCTGCTACTCTATCACAAAAACTACACCAACAACAAAAAAACTCCAACAAAATTGCCCCAGAAACCAAAACAAACAACAACAAAAAAAGTTCTCTTTGCCTGGAAAAATAGCCACTGGAATATTAGGATACCCTCCATACATACAGACAGCACTTTTTCCTTTGCTACTGTAGTAACAAACTACTGACATGTTACTGATGTGTAGACAGTGATTTGCCATTCCTGCCCTGGAGTGGGGTCAGAAAGCCACTGATTTTGCAGCTGGATCTGTAATGGGCTCTGTTGTATATTTCAGAATTTTGAAAAAGGATTAAAAATTAAATGTGACTGCTCTGATTAGACTCCTAAATGCTTCTGGGCTACACAGAAAAGGTAATTGAGTGAAAACAGAAGCTTGCTTTGCGCTAGCATTTTCAGAAAAAAATTTAAAATCCTGACTCTCTAATGCAAGTGACTGAATCCCATATAAGCTTCAATAGGGACTAGTTAATGTAAATTCAAGGAATAGAAGTTCATGTTAGCTGTATGGATATTGGCTTCAGAACCTGTAAGCCAACACTGGCAGGAGACCCCTGCTTGTGGTGGGGGTTAAAATTAAAGATTTAAAAGCGAAGCTTGTCTGTGTAGTATATTATGAAAATACATTTTAAAACAGTCATTCCCTATCCGTACATTTTAACTTAAGTAATAAAATTGTTAGAATTCAGTGGTAAATGAGGGACAGCTGTCTGATTGTTAGAACCATCAATCACAAACCTGTGCCCTTTGTCTAACAGCACCTTCACTCTGGTAAACAGAGCCTTTTCTAGAACAACGATGCGGTTGAACATGAATGAAACAGCAGCAGGATGGGCCAAGGAGGTTTCCAATCAGCTACTGAAACTCTGGTTATGGGAAGCTCCTGAACTTGCCTATTTAGTAATGTTTATCTTTTTTTCCTTCTGCATTTCCTTCTATCAAGCCACTACCCCAAGAGCCATTGTTTCAATCTCAGGAGAAGCTGCTCTTGCTCCAAGTCACCTTTGAAAAATGGGGCTGTTGCCTCTTTCGCATAGAAAATAAATGTGACTTGGAAATGGTTCTGCTCTATTACAATGGAATGAGAAAAAGTGCTGATGGCAGGGTAGGAGAAAAGGGTGACCAACATACACCTCTCCACAAAGAACAGCCACCTTACTGGGGAACAAAACAAGTAGGGCTGTAGTGATGGTGCTCCTGCCAGTGTGTTAATTATATGGACTGACAAATTTTTCAGTTAAAAGTGTTAATTGGCACTTTTAACTGCCACTGATGTGTATAGGTTTTATATGGAGAAGTATATAAAAATCAATCTATGAAGCTGAATTGTATTGTTCTGACACACTAGCCCTTGACAAGGTGAGTCTAAGTGGCCCTTTTCCCACAGCAGTTCCTTTCCTCAGGGTAGGCTTTTTACTTCATCCTTCCTTTGTTCAGTGGGACAGGCAGTGTGGGCTCTCACCCCAGGCCCCTGTGCCATGCAGACTTTCCCATTCTAGGTGGAGTGTGCTGTAGGCTGGGGGCAGAGTGGCTGGAGGGCAGCCCAGCAGAAAAGGCCACAGGGGTGCTGGTCAAACTGGTCAACAGCCAGCTGGACATGAGATAGAGGTGGCCAAGGAGGCCAGTGGCATCCTGGCTTGTGTCAGCAATAGTGTGGCCAGAAGGACCAGGGCAGTGATTCTTCCCCTGTACTCGGCACTGGTGAGGCTCCACTTTGAGAACTCTGTGTCCAGTTCTGGGCCTCTTAATTCAGGAAAGACACTCTTAATTCAGGTGCTGGAGTGAGTCCAGAGAAGGGCAACAGAGCTGGGGAAGGGTCTGGAGCACGAGCCTGATGAGGAGCAGCTGAGGGAGCTCAGGTTTTTCAGGGGACAGCTTATTGTTCTCTACAACTACCTGAAAGGAGCCAGGTGGGATTGGCCTCTTCTCCCGGGAAACAACTAACAGGATAAGAGGATGTAGTCTCAAGCTGTGCCAGGGGAGGTTCAGGTCGGACATTAGTTGGAATTAATTTATTCACATAAACGGTATTTAAACACTGCAATGGGTTGCCCTGGGAATGGTGGAGTCACTGCCCCTGGAGGTGTTTAAGGGAAGACTGGACACGTCACGGTGTAGTTGACAAGGTGCTCTTCGGCCACAGGTCGGACTCGATGCCCTCAGAGGTCTCGTCCAACCTGATTGACCCTGTTTGAGAAAACACCGGGATGACCGTGGGCTCCCCGCCGCCTGGGGAGCCGGGGCAGGGCAGGGGGCGGCGCGGGGGCGGTCGGAGGGCCATGTACCGGGGCTGGGGCTGTNTGGGATGGGATGGGCTGGGATGGGCTGGGACCGGGGGTCTGTCCCTCGCTGCTGCCGGCGCTGGCGTCCCGGGAAACCCGCGGTTGCTCCGCCCGGCATCCCGGTGTGCCCGTGGGGTACGAGTGTCCCGCTTCCCCGCAGCAGTCGGCGCCGGGCTCTGGGCTCCGCTATCGCTGGCGTCGGCGGGGGACATCCTGCTGCGGAGGAGCTGNTAGTCTCAAGCTGTGCCAGGGGAGGTTCAGGTCGGACATTAGTTGGAATTAATTTATTCACATAAACGGTATTTAAACACTGCAATGGGTTGCCCTGGGAATGGTGGAGTCACTGCCCCTGGAGGTGTTTAAGGGAAGACTGGACACGTCACGGTGTAGTTGACAAGGTGCTCTTCGGCCACAGGTCGGACTCGATGCCCTCAGAGGTCTCGTCCAACCTGATTGACCCTGTTTGAGAAAACACCGGGATGACCGTGGGCTCCCCGCCGCCTGNACCCCGATCCCAGGCGCCCCCAGCCCGGGTATCTCCAGCCCGGGTACCCCCAGCCCAGACACCCCTAGCCCGAGTATCCCCAGCCCGGGTACCCCGATCCCAGACGCCCCCAGCTCGGGTATCCCCAGCCCAGACACCCCCAGCCCGGGTACCCCTCGGGCGGGGGCAGGAGGGATGCCTGGCGGGGGCAGGAGGGATGCCTGCCCTGGGCGAAGGAAGCGGCCCCTTTTCCTGCCGGCTGGATCGCGCTGCCGGAGGAACAACTCCGGCTGCCGCTGGCCGTAATTAGTGATGTGATGTGCTGTGCTGGGAGCTGCTGGCACGGCAGAGCCATTAGGGCAGCTCGGGGAGACGGAAAACTCGGAATAACAACTTGAAAAACGCGTCTGCCCTGCGGGTGATGCAGTGCCGAGCTCCCCGGAGATGCCCTCCCTTACCTTGTGTTACTATGCGTTTGTACATTTTAATACATTTTAGGGAGGGTTGGAGTGGAATAATCAAAATTCCCCGTGCATTTCTTTAAAAGATGACAGCTATCTGTAAAGTTAGCCAAAGAGGTAAGACAGTAGACAGGAATTGTCTTTCTGCCTCAGACTTTCTGGATCTCTGATGCCTTGCTGGGCTATACGTGCACATAAACCTGTATGCTGCTGATAAATAATATTGCGTGAAAAGACTGTCCTTGTGAAACGTCATATTTAATTCAGCCATTGTTTCCTTTGATTTTTTTTTAAATGCTAAGAAGCAAGATGATATTTTCGAATAAAAATTTGGGCATAGTGGCAAGAATTTTTGGAACTTGACTGGTGAACTGGATACAGTATTGGATATGTTAGATGAGAACTGAGCTGTTGGAGTCTGGCTGCTTTGCAGTGATAAGCAGTTATTTTCAAAGTCACCACGTTTATGGTATGAAAATTACATTCTTTCCTTATCGTGAACAATAGTCTTGCCTTTAATCAGTTCTGCTCGTACTACTGAGCTTCTCCTTAGTGCATGGAGTGAAAAGCTGTAGTAATTTTCTAGTGTTTATTTGTGCAGCCACGAGACAGAGAAAGCAAAAGGATTCCTTACCCACCCTCTTCGATTAGAGAGCTACCACATCAGTTGTGGTGTTAATCTTGGAGTAAGAACTGAGACAGCAGGGGAAGTTATTCCTCTCCTGTTAGTGCCCTGCAGATAAAGGGTGAAATTACTTATGTTGTGTGGACAGTGATGCTGGCACGGATGGCTGGTGCTCTTAGTGCAGGGGTAGTTCCTCCTGCCTGAATAGCAACTGTAAAACTCTTTTTCCTTTTTTTTTTTTTAATTTCTTTGGCATGCCAGTTTGTTATCAAACACCTGTGAGGGTGTCGGTTTTGCTGTTTACGTTCCTGCAAGTGGATAATGAAGTGTGAGGATCTTTCCACAATTTATAATGTGATTTGTGGGTCGTTATCCAAGGATGATTCCCGCTAATGTCACTGGGACTTTGTTGCATGATTGGGTTAACTTTTCTATTGTGCTGTGTGGTCCAGGAAGTACAGAGCTTGTGTGGAAGGTGTTCTTCAGAGCTGTCAACCGCAGGTTTTCCAATCTGGACCCATTTTCCTATTTCAGACCCATCACTTTATATTGGTGGAAGAAAATAGAAGCCAACAATTGGGCTTAGGGCTTTTAGATTGAATTCTACTGGTCCCTCTTCTGGTATAGCATTTTAAGGTTGTGCTTGGAACTAGAGGGGGTAAAATTGCCATGCAGCTTTTCATCCCTGTTGCTTATAGAAATCCATACCGAAGAACTTGAAAATTATATTTTGCTTCTATGTTACTCAATTTTTCAGACTTTTTCTGCATTTTACTAACAAGTATTTATAATGTTTAGTAAACATCAGTTGCACTCCTTACCCCGGTGCAGGGTCAAGCTATACCTGCAAATATTTGTGCAATTTCCTTGGTTATCATAAGTTTGCCTTTGAAGCGCCATTGGGTACGACCTAATCTATTGTAAAAACAAATAAAGAAAAGTTGCTCTTCACAAGCATTTTTAGGAGCCGTGGAGATTAAGAACGTCAGCACACACGAGTTTACTGCACCCAGAAAAACGGTGAAGTTAAGTGAGCTAAAAACCCACGAAACCCCAGAAAATGCATCTGGCTGGCAGGCTGTCGATACGCAGCTTGCAGGAGCGATGCTTTAGGAAACGTCTGTCCAGTGTGGTGTGCCAGTCAGCAGAAACTACTTGGCTGCAAAAGGCTGTGTGGCTGCCGTCACTGTTCTTTGTCAGCTCGATTGGTGTTCCCCTTACAGAAAAGAATCAGTAGAGACTGGGTGCATGAACTTGGTGTGCTGCACAAAAATATACTGGATAAATGAGCTCCTATACAATCTAGGTCCACTGGTGTGCACCAGTGAGACACAGACTGCGTGTAGTCTGGTCATGAACATAGTTACTGTGACTATGGTGATTATCAGGACCTGTGTATGTCTGTATCAATCTAACTTAATGGGGGCTGCTGGGAAAACAACCAGGAATAAGCGTGAGCAAACCCAGCTGAGTAATTTCTGGTTCAAGAGGGTTTCGTTAATTTAAAAGAGAGGGAGAAGTTATTCCTTTTGAGTATCAAAAGAAGTGTGGCCAGCAGGTTAAGGGAGGTGATTCTGCCCCTCTACTCCACTCCGGTGATACCCCACCTGGAGTGCTGCACCCAGCTCTGGGGTCTCCAGCACAGGATATCAAGAGGTTGGAGCACATCTCCTGTGAGGAATGTCAGAAAGAGTTGGAATTGTTCAGCCTGGAGAAGCAAACTCTCCAGGGAGACCTTATTGCAGCCTTTCAGTAATTGAAAGGTGCTTATAAGAAAGATAGGGACAGACTTTCTAGGAGGGCCTGTTGTGATAGGACAAAGGATAATGGTTTTAAACTAAAAGAGGGTTGATTTAGACTAGATATAAGGAAAAAAAATGTATCATGAGTGTGGTGAAGCATTGTAACAGGTTGCCCAGAGAGGTGTTGAATGTCCCCTCCCTGGAAACATTCACAGTCAGGTTGGATGCCCTGAGCAAGGTACTGTAGTAGAGAATGTTCCTGCTCGTTTTGGGGATGGACTAGATGACCTTTAAGGCTGCCTTCCAAACCATTCTGTGATCCCATAGACTGCCCCCCAGGTACAATATAAAGCTAAATGTGCCTTTCTGTGGGAACAAAGGCCTCGAGAATACTTGGACTGTTTATGAGGAGACATCTTGAGAGAGAGAATCAGAGCCATTTGTCAGGCTGCAGCCTCAGAGGAAACACTTCAGAAGAAACAGGTCCCACAAGAGGGTGTTTGAAGGAGGAGGCTTCCTCACATTCCAGGAGATGGGTGTGTAGTAGATTCTCTTGTTATTAAAATTTCTTTTCTCTCCAGAGCTTTATTTCTGAGTAAGCATTTTATTTCATGAAGAATATTAAGTTTCAAGTTATTAAAAAATATCAAAGGTCCTAAGGAGAACAGAATCAGGTGTAATCCAAAGCTTTGTCTGCAAAAATGGCCATTATCACAACCTGGGTTTTTATTAAAATTTCCTTCTCTCCAGAGCTTTATTTCTAACTAACAATTTTATTTCACTAAAGAATATTAAGCTTAAGGTTATTAGAGAATGCCATAGGTCCTATGGGGAGCAGAACCAAGTGTCATCCAGAGCTTTATCTGCAAAAAAAGACCTTTATCACAGCTTGGTTTGAAAGCAAGTACAACTCTTATTGTCAGCATCACATTATGTCATAGGGCCTTAGCTGATGCACAAATATGTACTGTATTTGCAGAGAGTGAGAGAAGGTAGAGCTCTATATACCATGGTATGTGAAACAGGAGAAATCAGCCTTTCAAAGTTTTGGGACTAGAGCTGTCTGTATGAAAAAATAGAGATTAGATACTTAAATGGATGCTAGGCACTTCCAGAAATATGGTAGTTAAATATTTAAGTGCATGTAAAGGCCAGGGGAGTAGGATTTGGAACAGAATAAATGTTTGTGTTTCAGAGTATAAACAAGCCTCTTACCAGGATAAGTGGAAATTTTCTCCAGTGGCTGAAGGACCTAGTGCTAGACTTTTTTTGTTTCATTTTGAAAGTTCTTTTTTGTATTAAGCCTCATATTCTGGTTGTTTTCTGATACTGTGAAATACTTTACCAGAGAAGATGCATACTTTCTTTTTCAAAATTTTGGCTAAATCATGTTATAGGTAAGGATATATTATGTTTGTGGCATTGTTTTATGAACATGGTTCGGATTTTTAAGGCATTTTTATGCTTAATAACCTTTTAAAATTTTATTATAGACTTAGTTTCTTATTCTGCAGGTGCTTAAACAGTTGCTGGAAGTACTAGGAACTGTTCCTGCCAACTTTGTTGCAGCTATGGACAGTTCAAATTGTCTAACTCTCATGTTTATAGCTTCTATGATTTGAATGAATGAATTGCCAGAAAAGGTTGGGAGATCTGGAATTCTCTGGTCTGTTCAAGCACTTTCAGTTGCTTAATTCAGTTTAATTTAAATGTATTATTCAATATTACATTTCTGATTTACCTCTAGACTTGGGCTGTGTCAAATGTAGAAAGGGCGCTGCAAATTGATTTAGCTTTGATTTTTTTGGCTTTATGATCATTAGAGTTTATCTGTGGAGATTATAACAAAATTTAAATGATTCATACTTGTGGGGGTAACAAAGCTAAATGTGTTTATTCTTCTATTTATAGATAGGTCGATGCTTAAAAGCTAGGGAGTTGTTGAACAAAAAGTCCAGAAATGAGCTGTAATTCAGAACCTCCTCCCCTTGTGAATGTCTTGTATCCTTTCTGCTGTTTGACTTTCCACTGCAAGTCCAAACACATCTGAAAATTGATTGGAGACTGTTGGTTCGTTGTGGTTTTTTGTACTGTACGTGGCATTTTATGCAAAGCCAGTTCCTCCACATGTATTCAGTCCTGTGTTTTGTGAGAAATACAAGTCAAAAGATTGTAGACAAAGACAAAAAATAAGAAGCTGGTGTGTTTTGACACGATTTTAGTTCATCAGAGCACGCAAGGGGGAAACTTGTGTTCCATTCAAATGGCATACATGTATACTGAAAACCTGTTCTTTGTCTTGGCCTGTGTTAAAGCTCTTGTTTTATTTGGCACAATTAGTATATTTTAAGGTAGCATTTCCCCTGCCTAGGCTTACGCTAGACTTGAAAGAATAAGATTCTTTTGTTTCTTCAAATTAGTGTTGGCTCACCATCATACTTGTATTCCATCATCCTATTTTACAGCACAGGTCACTTATTTTTAGAAAGGAGAAGAAACAGATGTCTTTTGCCTAGTCTTTGAGCATGTGTTTTGTGAAATCAAAGCAGTTAAAAAGTTATTGCTTCCTTTTTTCCTATGCTCTGGATTGTGTGGTTCTACTGAGTCTAACAGGGTTAAGATATTGTATATACTATTTTTTTTTACGAGAGCATTTTCTGTTTCCTGCTTAATTTCCTGTTTGTATCTTATGCCCCAGTGACTGGATCAGGCAAGCTATCAAGGTTCAAGAAGGGAAATTTCCATGGTTCTGGGTGTTTGCTCCTTATCCAGAAATAAGCTGAAGGTATTAATTTTGAAAAACCTGAGCCTAAAACTCTTCTGGCAGCAATACAAAATGCCTCCTTTTGTGTGTTTTTCTCCCATGTCCCATCTGCTTCTCACATGCCAGGCCTTTGCAATGCCAAACTTTCTGTTGGTTTCTGATGCTTGGTGCTAGACTAATTTTGCTTCAAGGTGACACTTGTGGTGAGGGCCATAGGGGAGTGTTTTGGCTGATTGAAACCTCAGCACTTAGTCTTACTAGGTAGCATAACTAGTCCAGGAACAGTCTAGGGCATCTGAATTCCTACCATCTTTCCATGTGGCTTTAGTCCACTTCCAATGACTTCAAAACAGGAACTGTTACTTGTGCTGGACCAGCGCTGAATAATGGTGTCAGCACAAGGTGGTCTAACATGCAGACCACCCCTGGCGTGTATGTTCCAAGTTATTCAAGGTCTGAATCTGCTTGTCTTGACTAATTCAGTAGCAGTGCTGAGTGCGATAATGACTTGATTTAGCCTTAATCCCTTAGGGAGAAGTAATGCAAGAAACCAAATACTCATTAGATGTCCCTTCCCATGAGCTGCAGACTCTTAAAAAAAATGCATTCCTATCCTGCATAGTGTACTGTATCAGGTTTTAAACATTTTTAAATTAAACATCTGAGCATGTCTAAGGTTGGAAAGCACTGCATTATTTCTTCTTAATGTTTTGCTTCGTACTGATAGTCAGAATTTTGACTCGTTCTCTGTCTGAAAATTGCTCGGTGAGAGCAGTGTAGCATTCATTTCCACTGTGCACGTTTCTGAACTTGCTTTGAAGTTCCACGGTGTAACTGGGACATGGAGCCAGACTG
Organism: Campylorhamphus procurvoides; assembly: GCA_013396655.1. Classification (NCBI taxonomy): domain Eukaryota; kingdom Metazoa; phylum Chordata; class Aves; order Passeriformes; family Dendrocolaptidae; genus Campylorhamphus; species Campylorhamphus procurvoides. The sequence continues at coordinate 390,710 of WBMV01005965.1, read as the reverse complement.
TGCAATGGCTGCAAGGTCTGTGTGTGAACAGCTGTTCTGCGTTGGCAGTCTGAACCAGGGCAACCATTTCCACGCTGAAGTAATGGGCATGTGCTCTGTGTTTGTTGTTTGCAGATTCAGGCTGAGTCCTGATGACGGAGGGTGCAAATCTGTAATGCAATAATGTGCTATTGAACACAAGAACAGAAATAAATGGTGACTAGTCTGTGTTTGTGACCTACATCCTGGCAGTGTTGATGTGGTGGGTGAGGGTTGGTTAGAGTTCAGGTTAACTGTCCTCCCAGTGATGCTGTACTTGCTAGCTGCACTTTTAAATGTTCTCAACTTTGTCTCTTCTAGGAAAAACAAAATGAAGGAACTAGTTTCAAACAGTACAACCAATATATCTCAAGCCAGGAAAGCTGTGGAGCAATTAAAAATGGAAGCATACATGGACAGAATGAAGGTAAACTTAGACTTATTGTTGATATTTTGAATTCACTGACTAGTTTGTGTTAGTGTCCCTTTAACATTGTAGAAAGACTCAACCAGCTGAAATAAAAAATCCGTATTGAACTCTAAACCAGTATTCAGTCCTGTAAATGAGTTACATACTAATTGGCAGGTTCCAGTGGAGTGATTTCCAAAGCCTGGCTTCTAGTCTCTGCGCCTGTGTGAGTGTCTTTTACATCTGTCAAAATGGTATTTTGTGAAATCCTTAAAATCAGCTGGCAGATAGACAAGTTCTCTTCTTTGTCACCTGTAGCTGAATTCAAGTGCAGCTCAGGTTTCTTGAATTTTCTCCTTTAAGAACTGGAATAAGTATTTAAGATATTGCAATACTTTTGAAAAACGATGAGACAAGATTAATTGCCTTGATTGGTTTTGTTTTAGCACAGACATCACTGAACAAAAGATTTGTATGACTGCGGCATGCAATTATGATTCTTCACACTTGATAACTTGTTGTGTGTGCTGTCATTTTATCATGCCTCTAAATATATGTGGATTAAATATTTTTACTAAAGGCACTGTTAAATAGAGATTCTCAACACTTTTAACCAGAAAAGTCTGGATTATTCTTGCCTGTCATTCTGTCTTTCACTAGGCTAAAATTTTGTGAATAAATCAAGTATCTAAAACCTAATGGTACCATAGAAAGTTTTAAGAAAGTAATGCTTTATTTTGCTTTCTGCTTCTGAGAATAGAGAATAATTATTTGGATTAAAAAAAGATCCAGTCTTTACAAATAAAAAGAGTTTCTGGTCTGTCCGTCTCTGAAAAAGATTGCATTTAAATTACCCAGTTTTCTGCAAACAGCTGCACTTGAGTTGTCACAGACTGACTGCTTGTAACCGAGATACTAACTCAGTAGGACTAGAAATGTTGTACATTAAAATTTTCATGTAGTCTTACCTCAGTCTGTTTGTCCACCTGTCCGGTGCTGAAACAGTCAGCATGGGGATAATAGCATATAATTATGATTTTTAAAATATTATCGGGTCACAAACTCACTAACTGGAAAAGTAGTGTTTATAATTCAGAAATATTAGTGCAATTCACATGAGTGGTCAGTCTTGCTTATATGAAAAAAGAAATTTCAGTCGTTCTGTTTTGTGGCAGTTTTTAGCAATGTCTTGTAGGACCACTGAATTTGCAAAAATATAATTTCTGTCTTGTATAGTGTCTTCAAATTAATCGCATAACCTTTTCACAGGGACAGGTGTTTCTATTTTGTGCAGGAAGGGAAGTTCTACCTTTTCAGTGTTCAATGCCCTGACTCAGGTCATATGCATGAACAGAAGTGACAAGAAGGAATGAGTGTGCATGAATGGCAGAGGAAAGGGTTGAAAAAATACAGCCCAGTTCATTGGAATTTGAAATAATTGATAGTACATTGTCTTAAACTTGCTTCTATGTATTCAGTGGTACCTGTCACATACCACATCATTAGCTCAGTTATGCAGATAGCTTCATTAGTTAGGTGTATAACCTTCTTAAATTACACATGCAAGAAAGAGATAGGTTATTTTTATAGTCAGTTTAATTAAAATGAACACAGTTATTAGCAAATGTGGCAGACCTGAAAAACAGATAGCTTGGAAGTGCAACTATTTCACCTTTCAAGACAGCTTGGGACCAAAACCACACCAAAGGGAATCTGACATGTTTTAGCATTTTGAGGGTTCCTGTACTAACCTAAACCAAATACAATACTTCTCAAAATGTCTTTATTTCTAGAATTTCTTTGAACAAGCATAGGAGGAATTGTGAGAAGAGGTTGATAGGCTTTTTATTGTTTCCAGATCTGCTTTGCTTTTTAATCTTGAATCAGTTAAGTGTGCGTTTCAGCATTGCCAAATTCTACCAAGACTTTCCATTGGTTTCAAGAGGAGAATTTGAGTTCTTAGATCATCACTGTAAAGGCGGAGAAATTAACTTCCTTCCTTTTTTTCTGGCATTTTGCATCTGATTACACTAGCTAGACATTTAACAAAAGATCAGTGCTTTTCAAATTATTAACTAAACACTGTTTTGCAAATAGCTATAGCCAAGGGGTTATTCCCATACTAGGCAAGACCACATTGCTAGCATTAAAAAGGTGCCTGCATTATTGACAAGGGAAATCAGAAGTTCCAGCCTATTTTTCTACTACACTGGCACTTTGTTTTCCGTGGGTAATAGCTGCTGTAACCAGGAAGAGTTGGTCTGTTCAATTAGAGTCTTACAGTTAAAAGTGTATTGATAGTCGCCCATTCCCTGCTCTATTCTGGATTTTTCAACTAATTTAAAATTCAAGTCCTATAACCAGTCAGAGCAGCGAGCAGTGCTGTGTTCTGAGATTCCACAAAGACAATTTGCTGTTGAGGTATGAAAGAAACAGGACAGCTCAAAAGGGGAGGATGAAGTTACTGGTGTATTGATTGGTAGTTGGAAGGAGTATTACTGTGGTTCTTTTTGTAAACTGTAGGAATCCCAGAAGGATTGTAAATCGAACCCGCCTTACTTACCTGCCAAAGGAACAGCCAGAGTTATAATGGAGAAGTAAGTAGAAAGCAGGAAATGTGGATCCCAAGCCAGGAAATATCAAATGAAGTCAGATGAACAGTAGCCTCATGAATAGCAGAATTATGTGTCTTCTAAAGATTGCTAGCAGTAAAGTTGAGAAAGCAAAGCTAATATTGGTGTTCATCAGAGTTGTCCTCAGAATAAAGCACTATTTAGTCTTCTCTTTACAAGCAGAAAAGCAAGAAAGAGTGCTCTGACATTTAAGAATCTTGGTATATCAACTATTATTCCATTTTCTTTTTCCTTAGGAAGACAGGAAGTATTCCTAACTACTGGTCCTCAACAGTGTTGGGAGATAAACAGTGGGATTGCCAATAAATGTGTGTGAATCTCTTTGTTTTAGATGTAAAGGATAAGCAGAGTGGGTGTCTCAGCAAGGACGGTAATTAGTCACAATCCAGGATAAGACAGATGACGTAGTAATTGCAGCATTTTGCCCTGTCATTGAAGCTTATAATTATTACTGCAGCTAACAGGATTATGTTCTAACTTTGTCTGTTTTTGTCACCTCTGTTATTCTGAAATATAATGGTCAGATTTCACAGCCCTCCTGAGACTGATTCTTTAAAGCATCAGGGTTGAGTGTTTTGTTGGATTCTTTTTTTCCTTTTGGTAATTTGACAACAAGATGTATTTTTTATAAGACAGGGTAAAAGTAGTTGTATAGAATGTGAGATTTGTGTGATACCTATATACTCCATCCCTTCTATCCATACACTTTAAAATATTTTTTAAAAGGAGGTACATTAACTTTATGATGGAATTCATCAATCAAACTGGAGTCTGATTTTTTTTTCCCCATTAGCCACTTTTGCAGTATGTATAAATTACTTTGAATTTGCAGACCAGGCTGTATTGCATGGGAGAGACGACATGATAAATGTGTTTCTTTCATTTGAATATTCAAGCTACATGCATTTATTTTAATTCTTAACAAAAGCTATTCTGAAGCTATTCTGCAGTGTTCAGCTACAAATAAACCTGAAGGTGAGTAAAAGCCCTGATGGAGTGGCGTCCATTTAACTCATTCCATGACACCAGGGATGATGAGCACATTATTTTGTCCAGCAGCAGACTGCAGTGCTGGCCATGAGGCACCTCTGCATGCTGCTGTGTGCTAAAGCAGCATCTCTGCTGGAGCTTTAATGCCACGCTCAGTGCAGGGGCCTTCCGCCACTGTGGTTCCGAATAATGACACTGAGCAGGAAACTTGCTGGAGGCAACGTTGTGTTTTGCTCTTTTTTTGGCCACGGCTCTGACTTTGCCAACACTGCTCACAGCCGCAGGAGCCCATGTTTTCATTGCTCCTGGATTATGATCAGCTAGTTTAGCTCCCTGTAGTGAGCGGTCATTATTCCACTGTGCAAGCGTAAGCGACTCCACTTTTAGTGATGAAATGGCCATACTTTGGTTTTATAACTGCTGTAATCCCAGTGGGAGGATTTCCCCATCCCAAATGTTTTATTTGTTTAAAGGATGAAAATGTACAGGTTTAGTTTGTGACAATGTGCTGAAATGTGGTCACATTCCCTGTGTTCCCCAGCTCCTTGTTGCAGGTTTGTTTTTTACTAAATTGTACTATGGTTTGTTTAAAAGCAAACCAAACTGTGATTTTTAAAGACTCTGACATTGAAGAAAGCATTGCTCTGTTTCATGGCATTGCTACCAGCATTAGAGGACAAGTTAGATACAAAAATGTATGTTGAGCTTTTGCTAGTGAAAAGCCTTTCTATTGTTACATGATATCAAAGCATACTAATATATAGAGAAACAGGAAATTATATTACTGGGCTTATCCCTTCTAAGATTGATGATTGAAACTGTACCTCTCTTCCACTGAAAGAAAAGCAATATACCCAAGCTGATATTGCTTATCCTTGCCTGGAACAAACAAGATCATTCTGGGAAAGTTGGTCTGTTGAAGTCCGGAGTTGGTTCTCTGCTTCTGTAGGCTCAGTTTGCTTAAAAAAATTGTTGGTTTGATGAATAAAATAACTTACTCATTAGCTTCATAATTGAGAGTGAAATGTGCTGGAATCTCTAATAAGCCCTGTCTTTGGGATGCAGAGAATCAGACTAGCTCTCCATTAGGTTTTATGACACTAATGTTTATTATGACATTGCACTGAAGATGCCATTCAACTTTTGGTGGGCACCTGTGGATCTGAGTTTGACTTGCTCTGTTTGAATGCAAGAGTTCAGGACCAGCTAATTCATTAGAGCATAGAACTGTCTTATTTCGAGACATGCATCTCAGCTTGAAGGACAATAGAAAAGTGAAATAGTGTATGTTAAATAATATGAATGTACTGGTGGTTGTCATCACTTGCATATACTTGTCCAAAATGCTGTGGTGGTACATTCCTCCGAATGTTACTAGAAATACACTAAACTCCTCTTCAGTGGATAAATTCTATGCTAGTTTATATTTTGCTGAGGTACAGCATACATAATTAGCAAAGAAGAAGAGTATGTTTCTGTCTTTTGATCTTTTCGGGACTTGATAGGAATTTCATACTCTGTATACATTGTGCTTTTCTTTGGATACTATTTTTTTAAATTCACAAGTAAATCTAAATGAAACTTAGGAATATGATAGGATTCCTGAGTTTTCTGTTCGTTCATTACAGATCTATCTCTCTGTTCTAGAGAGTACCCTTGTACCCTAAGCCTCATTCTTTTGTCATTGTTTAGCAAACAGCTAATTGAAGTGTGTCTGAAAGTGATTACAGTCCTTTGTACCTTGAAATCTTGTGATTTTCCACACATTTTTAATTGACCTGCTTCTTTCTGGAAAAGATCTGATCCTTCTGAATATCTCTTTTGATTTGCTCAGTTCAGTACTTAGTTTTCTGCTTTGTGTGCGCCCATCAGTCTGTGGTTCATAGGAAGTGTCTCTGCCCACCCTTTTGACTTATAGGCCAATTCAAAGACAAACTAATTTTAAATAACCTAAACACCCTTGCTTCCTCCACTAGGAAAATAGTCTGTACCAGGATGCCAACTGCATTTAAACATTCTATACAGATATGTTCTAGTGGATATTTAAGAACTAAAAAGTATCTTATTTTGTTCCAGAAGTTAAACTTCATGTGCATTCTGATTCAATACCTGTTCACTTCATAGGTCTCATATGAAGCATACAACAGGCTGGGCTACTGTCAAAGCAAGCAGGGTGTGGAGAAGCTTAAAGCTAACACTGATGACACACCTGCTAGAAAAATACCACAAATCTGATTTGTCTTTCCTCTTCACTATGGTTGAGCAAACATGCTGACCTTGATGTTTGACTCAGGAGAAGTTGTCATGGTGCTTAGAGAAAAGACTTTTTTGTAAATACTTCAGGTTAATTTTCTCAACTATATTTGAAAATATTCTCAATTAATATTGAAAACACACTAATTCACCAAAGCAAAGAGATACAGATAGCTGTGAATATCTTACTGACTGAGCAGAACAAAAATATTTTGTATATACTTTCCAAATTCTTGCAAAAATAAATTGCCACAGTGGCCTAATGTCACAGATATTCATATGGCACAAAGCTGCAAAGGTTACAAGGTTTAATATTTCATTTTTTGTTTAATGCAAAGTATCTTGTATGCCAACACACTGCTATAGTTTTGTATGACTTTTCAGTAAGCATAAACCAATGTTCTGAATATTAAGGTAATGCTCAAGTTTTAATGCATGCTATGAATAAAGTACTTCTTATAATAGCTTACTAAGCAGAAGATAATTGGTCTTACTCCACTGAAAAGAGCAGTATTTAGCTTAAATGAGAGTTATGACACACAATGATCAGGTTTTGTTCCTGACTTATTCTTTTTAATCCCATGGTCATGTGCCTAAAGAACTTTTGGTTTGTTTTGCATGGAGAGGAGCAAAAAGGGTAGAGAGAGTGTTTGTGGAAAACCTTACAACCAAAGACTGGGAATAAGAGCTGAAGCAGGTGGCCTCTACAGGAACAGACTCTTCAAGGAGAATCCCTATTGTTTATGGATGGTTAGTGTATACATGCTTTAATGAGTATGTGCTCCTGACCTCCTTCTGATGGGGAGGAACAGCTGAGCATGAATCATATAAAATAATACCATCTCATGTCACTGTGTTAGATAAAATGTATGTAAGGATTACTAGGCCTGGTATGAGCAAATTGAGAGTTGTGGTCTCTAATAATCTAAAGGATAAAACAATCTACTCCCTATTTTATGATGACTCCCATTATATTTGTTCTATGAAAAATATTTATGCAATGCAGATTGGTTCAGAATTAAGTGTTACAGTAGTTCTCTTTTCTCTTCTATTAGGTGTCCAAGGCTGCAGCAGATTTATTGGCATATTGTGATGCACACATTGGAGAAGATCCACTTATTATTCCTGTGCCTGCATCTGAAAATCCCTTTAGGGAGAAGAAACTCTTTTGTACTATCCTTTGAGTCAGTTTTCAATTAAAAATGTCTTCTGCTAAAATTTGGTATCAGTGTTGCATGCTTTCAGCATTTTTTTCTTCAGATATTAATACTTTCCCTATAACTACAATATTTTTTGAAGGTAGTGCATTTTCTGCTTAAAAAATCAAAATTAAAAAAAATCCTAAAAAATTCAAGGTAATCGTTCTCGTTCAGAACAATGTCCAAGTTTAATTTCAGTTCTTCATAAATATTCTTTTGGTCTTAATGAAAGTATCGAGTACAGTATCAAATTGTAGATATCTTTGCCAGTCATAGATTTTTCTGAGACCTAAATGAGTCATACCAATTCTTGAAGCTATTTTTAACATGCTTATTTTCCTTGGAAGGTGAATTTAATTCATTTGCCTTTACAAATTTCTATCCAAAGAGAGTAGTGTGACCTTTTCCTCAAGAACCACTGTTTAGGAAAAGATCCCAGTGATTTACAATGTTTGGAATTAGTCTCATACAGTAAGTGATGTTTATGTTTCCTGAAGACTGTAAGAAACTTGACTACAAAAAGAATCTTAGTAAAGCAACGTTGTAACTACAAGCAGAATGAAGATGTATAGTTACACACCAGGACTGAATCAATAAAACTGTAGAAAAACATGGCTGCTTGTATCTTATTTTGAATTATAATGATTTAAATCATTTTAGAAAGTAAACTGAATTGTAATATAACTGTTCCTGAGAGTCTTAGTGGAGCAGCACAGGCAGGGAGATTACATTTTCTGAGCAGCTGTCTACATGCTTTTGCCCATGGGAGTAAGACTTTATGGGGATGGAGAGTAATGGTAAATAAATATTGTTCTACAATATGCAGTGAGACCACTGGGCCATTGACAGCAACTGTTTGTATATTTTGTAGCCACAGATTAGTTAAGTTTTCAGAAAGTAATTTGTGAAGGTTCAGGGAGATTTTATTTTGTTTTTACTTTGTTTAAAGTGCAGTGAGAGGAAAAGAATGAGATGTGGAATGTGATTGCCTTCTTCAATACGTAAGCTCATACAAAGCATCGGATGGAAGCAACTTTTATATTACAGACATTTTTTTTTATTCTTTTCCTTCAAAAAGGAGTTGAAAGCTCTCCTCTGATGTGATGTATTAGGACAGTTCACTCACTACAGTGCTTCATATATACAGTGTGTCAGTCAGCCCCATACATAAGGCAGGAGGCAATTTTGCTGGACACCTGCACTAGTCTGACTGACTCGAGACTCTGAACAGCCACCTGTAATGGATCATGCTTCCTCCCTTCCTCTGCACAAACTCCTATTCCATAAGCACCTACAAGGCAAAGACCAGCTGAGGAACTGAGGGCCTTGGTATATACTTAAATGCTGAATTTTGATGCTAAAAAGGGCAGTTTGGAGAACAAAGCCCTGTGCACTTCCACCAAAGTGCACGTACCTTCTCCAGCTTGTTTTTAGCAGTTACCATCAATGTCTGTTGTACTGTTTTGTGCAGTGGAAATATAAGATGTCTGCATTGTACAGGTTTCATTTTCTTTGCCCATCAAAGTGCCACACCTGACTGCATTCAGCTACCAGTCTGGTCACACGAGACAGGTGGCTTTGGAACTGTGGTTGTGCTGCTGGCAGAACTCACCTCAAGTCTCACACAAAACCTCCTTGCCATATTCTTGTGAAAAAACAACATTCCTTTTAACCAATAGTCTTTTGAGATGTCTTTCATTTAAAGATTTGGTTTTTTTAATTTGGCAGCTGAAGACACTAATTTAGTAATCACAATGCTGCTTCACAGTACCTATGCCACAAACCATTCAAATGTCTTAAACAGTACTTATCTTAGGTTCATCCTTGGTTCCTACTTCAAAGTTTTCGGCTTAAGATTCCCATTCCTAACTTTTAACAATAATACTTCTTAATGCATGGTGTGTTTTTATTTTGGGAGTAGAGAAATAGGCTTTAGCTAACTGAGTAGCTGTTTTATTGACAGTGAAATAAAAATGTCTTTCTGAATGTTTGTTAAAAGGGAGCAACAAAATGCTTAATGATGTTCTTTAGGGAATCCTTCCTACAGTGTACATGATTTGGTAACTGCTCTGATCACCATGGCAACATTTTCATTTGTCCTTCCGCATGTATGGCTTTAACTGGAACAGCATGGGAGGGGAATATAGGGCATGCAGCTTTATTCTCAAAGGCTTTGTATCAACTCGCATTTGTGGCTCATCATTTACATTCCCATCTAAAATAACAAAATTGTCACAGCTTATTACAGGATTGCAAACAGCTTGCTTTCTTTCCAGTTAGGGTTAGCATCTGATATCCTGAGATTGAAACATTTCACAGTGGTTTTGAGCATCACTAGTTACAAGAGCTGCATTTACCAAAATCCAGTATTATTATTCAGAAAAGGAGAATGCCATTCTTTTGAACTCCCTTTTTTCTCCAAATTTTTTCTTCAGATAGTTCTGAGTGTGTTGCACTGGGTTTAATAGCCGGTTCCCATCTTTGTGGTTTCTTTCATCAATTCATCTGTCAGTAAGTAAAAAAATAATTTGTATCTATTAAGATGATTTCATGCTTCTAATTAAAAAAAACACCAAAACCCAAAAAAACCACATGGAGTACCATAAATTGCATGTATATTTTAGCAGATGTGTTTGAAGAGGTTAATATGTAGAAGCATAATTCCTTAGTGGAAAACAGGACAGCTTTCTCTAGTACCACTGGACCTTATTTACCAGTTGCTTGAATGAAAGCATACTACTGGCAGATTACTAATTTGAAGGGGAAGAGCGTGAGACACACTTGAAAGATCAGAAGTTCAAATACAATTTTAACAGCTTTGGCTCACATATGAATATATTACCTTATTCAAGAACACCATCAAAATACTGACTCTCTGAAGGAGAATAGTTTGGGGTTTTTTTTGGTTTTGTTTTGGGGCTTTTTTAAATTTTATTTTAATGCCAGCTTGATCCACAAATCAACATTTAAAAGCATACCTTTTCCTCCAATCTCCCCAAACCATGAAATGTCTTTGTCATTGTTATATTTTGTATTTTGTGCTATTCTGACCTTTGAGGCAGTTTAGATAGCTTCTATTGTTACTTGAATTTCATGCTTAAACATCTTGCCTCAACTGTACACAAAAATACCTGAATGTTTTTGTACATTTTTCTAAATAATAAATATGTATTATATCATGAAGTATAGCATGATATATATATATATATATAAATGAAAAAAGCTCTGAGAAATGTGGATCTGTCTAACAGTAAGGTTTTCTATAGGCTGAAGAAATGAGTTTTTATTTTCATCAAATGGTCTGATTTGATTCCTACTAAATTCAGTGAAAACAAGACCAGGCCTGCTACCATCCTAAGGTTGTACTCTCTCTCTCTCTTTCATTTCATATGCCATCAGGCTTGCTGATGTCTATTTCAGGCCCAGGAAGTAACACATGCTCCCTGATAACTCTCTGAATTGTGGCTGTCATCTCACAGAGTGAGAATTTCAGAACAGAAGTTGGATTCAAAGAGGTTTTGATGTGTTATTAGCAATCCTTTCTTTATATCCTAGTGCTTGCTGCTTTGATGAAATGAGACTTCCTAATGGTGGATTTGTGGTAAATTGTGATGTCTCAGTAGCACATGTGGGGCTGGCTGTTTTGTATTCCTCAGATTAATCTCCTTGGTTTACTTTGAATTTAAGATGTTACCATTTCAATATAAAAAAACCCAACCCTTTTGCCTCCTCTATATTATGTACTAGATTCCCCTTCTTTGCCTCCTACCTGATGTATTAAATTAGTAGCAGGGTGTTTGGCTGGTGCTGATAGGCAAGATTTTTAAATTAGCCTCTATGAAATTATGGTCAAAGGAGGGGAAAAATACGAAGGGACATTTAAGCTATTCTACATTGCACCATAGGGTAAAATAAATATGAGTCAGTGACACAAGGTTAACACAAGAGTTGTTGCCAACTGATTCATAAGGGCATCGTAACCCAGCATTTTTGCAGTGACTTACAATAGGATCAGCCCCAGCAGAAGGAAAGAACACCTGAAAATACAACAGTCTGTAAAGGTGCATATTAAAGCCTGGAACTTCAATATGGCAGTCATTTATCCTGTTGTATTTCTGATATCAAGGGAGTAACAAAGTATGTATTTTGGGAGGACCTGATTATATAGTTTATATTATTATTAGGAATAATAATCTGTATACATAATTCTAGAAAACGCCATCATTATGGCTCTCCTTGGGTCTGCATCAGAATCTAGATTTGCTTCTTTAAGGAGACTAAAGAAAACTTGGGGGAGAAGTGTTTCCTAAGAAATAAATGTTTCTTGTACTGAAAACTATTTACTTGAAGTCATGAGACAGACTTAAATATTAATGTGTGAAAAACAGTGGGAAAAATTGTCAGAATAAGTGTTGTATAAAATTTTACAGGCACCTCCATATTTAATCTTTAGTGAGAATATCTGGAATAAATATTGTACATTTGCATCTAATTGAATTCAGCTTTATAGCACTATTAAATTAAGTACAGCCATAAATACCAGAACTGGTATGGGAACAACTTTTCTGTCTGTTAGAGGAAGATGTATGGCTGCATTTGTCAAGTACATTTACACCACTCACGCTTGTGAACAAACAAAATGAGCAGCCTTACTCCAAAATAGGGTCTTTTCTTTCCCAAATTCCTATTAGAAGTTGCACGGGCTCGTCTACTACTGCCACCTACTGATAAAGTGATAAACAGCGGACCCAGAGAGAAAAAAAATACTAATGCCAACTAGTAATGACCAAAAGGGGGTGAGGGGTGAGGAGTTTAGATTAGTAAACATGCTGTCAGAAACAGAGAGCCAGCAGTTCTGTTTTTGTGGGCTGCATTGTGTAGGGTGCTGCTGTGTCACTGCTGGGGTGCAGTTCAACCTCATGCTTCACTTCCAGACTGCTCAGTTTAAGAAGACACAAAAGTAAACTCCATTCTTTGGTTAAATAGGCCAGGTGTCTAGCTAAAACCCCCTTCAAACGTCGTGGAAGTCTTTGAGGGTATCGGCTGGAGTTGCTGTGTATTCCCTTCCTGAATTTCATTTTCCAGTTTCACAGGTAACTCTGATGCCTGTTCCTCATTGTCTCGTTGGCACCACTTGTGCCCTTTGCTCCCTTGAGCAGGTGAGGTGGCTGCAAATGGCACAAGGCTTTGCTCTGGGTCCAAGCCAGCCCCCAGCCCAGGGAGCTGCTAATGATCTCTCCTGTTTGCCTTCCTTTCTGCAGAACCGTGCAGCAGCTCTCATGTGACTGACTGCTGCACTGTTCCTTCACACTCAAACTGTGCTCCTGGCTGCTGGGTTTTTTCTTTCAGGATGGGTTTTTCTCCAATTACCATAGTCTAGGCCAAATACTTCCTCATATACTACAGCACAATAATACAGCCAGAACAGAGCTTAGGCCATGCTCATGCTTAGAATGGTATATTACAGAATATACACTGGGCGTGGCATAAGGATGTGTTTCAAGAGACCACCCTTTCCACAAAATTTATTTGTTGCACAGCTTCTCACTGTACCATACCCTATTGTGCCTTTGAGCTTTAGGTGGCATCCTTGAGCCCTTCATTTTCTCTGTGGCGTACACTTAAGAGATGCACAAATTTTTTTCAGTGAAAGGAAGGAATGAGCCAAACTTTACAGAAAAGAACCATTGTGACTTTATAAAAACCTTTTGAGTAGCAGTGACTTTAAAGATCTTTACAGTATAAGTGTGGCTCACATGACTTTTTATCCTTAACTTTCTTGTTGCAAAGACTGTTCACTCTCAAGGATTTTTGTCTGAGGAGCTTCTCCCAGGGGAGCACACCAGCTTTTATCCTACTCACCAGAACACAATACACAGACTTCCAAAATATATATCTGCGGTGCTGATATAAACATGTTAATCATACTGTTAAAAGATCAAGTGACAAAACTTGAGATGCTGAGATTCTCATGAAAAAATACCTTAACAGAATCTTCAGGAACATAAAGAAATGTTGTAGATAACAGCCTCTCTGAAGTCTTCTCTTCTTTTTCAAACTTCACATGCTCTTTTTGTTCTTGGAGTTTGCTTCGGACTCTGGAAAAGTACTATAGAGAGTAACTATGAAATAAGAAATTAGAAGGCCGTAAAAGTGATTATATTTCTTTACAGTTCTGCCCCTACCAGCCAAACAAATTCTTGCATCAAGGATGTGAATACATTTGAGGATATTTAAACAGGATCTGGATAAATGAAAAATATACATTAAAAGATCATTAGAGAAGCCAAGTTGAGCACTCTTTTAAGACATGTCAGAGTTAAATTTGCCTGTGCATCTTCTATTTGACTCCTTTATTTGTATGTACTACTATTCCAGGTTGCCATTACAGGAATTCCCACAAGGCACAGTATAGGCAATCCTCAGTTAATGAGCAGTTACTTGGTACTATTTTGGTGTCGTTATTCATCGTGTAGCTTCGGGCCTGATTTACTCACAAATTCTGCTTTTACTGTAGAAATGTTCCCTGATGAGCTTCTCTGTGGTGCTTATCACAGGTTGCTTCATGAAGTATCTCCACAGTATCCTTGAGGAATATGAGGGTGGAACTATTCTCATCTTACAGTGGGAAGCTGAGGCAGAGGCTAAACAGGAGGGGTGAGATTGTGAGTACGTGCCACTGCAGTTAGCTCTTTTGGCATCTCAGTGTTCCCATTCCTTCAGCCTTCAGCTATGAGTCCTCAACTCTACAAACCGGAATGACTGTTGTGAGTAAAACACAGAGAAACTACAGGAAAAAAAAGCATTGTGAAATGTTTAATTTCATGATTTTCCTGGTCTTGCACAGTTGTCTCAAGCAGCAATGACCCTTAGCCTTGTAACTCTATTTCATGGTGTCATCTCATTCTGCTTGCATCTTCTGCAACAAATGACGCAGCCACCTGGTGCACTCTCCACCAGAGCATGTCCTGGAGCAAGACAAGCACCATGAGGGGAAAATAGCACTAGGTCATGTAAATTATTTTTAGTGAAATATAGCCTGAATATTATCTACCCAGGGGTAGATAATACTGAAATGATAAACAATAGGTGGCCAATATGCTTGATAATCCCCCAACATCTTTCCTCTTTACCAGGCATGTGATTTAAAAGCATATTGGCTATTGTAGGTCTCAGCAGAACTTTCTGCAAACCTTATTCTCTTCTGTATGTGCATCCTGAAGTCTTTATGCCGCTTGTAAAAAATAACTGCATTCTAGCTTGCACATGAAGCATCTAACCCCACCAGCTGGCTGCTGACTGATTATTGGATATTTGGTGCTCCACATCTCTGCAAGATGTTCTCATTTGCTCTTTGAGACGCACTTGTCAAGATTTAGCTGCTGCCATATGGGCAGTTGAGAGTCCATTTCTACTTTTGATCGTCATGAAGATGACAAGGAGTCAACTAAGACTGTAAAAATTATTATTGCTGCATTGGTACATTTGGATGAGTGTGATGTCCTGCAAGCTAATTTTGTGTGGTTATCAACTCTCACACAGGTTAGGATGGGTCTTATTAAAAAAAAAGATCCAACTGAGCACCACCTTCTTTCCAGAAGATGACAAGGTCATTCTAATTTACCCCTCTCTAAAGTAAGATATGGTAGTTTGGTCATCCACCAGGGCACTCAAGTGATACCTTTGTCAAAGGATGTAAAACTTGAAGCTCTACCTTTCTCTGAACGAAAGTGAGTTGAGGGAAGTTGCATTATCTTTGAATATGAAGTCAGAGCTGTTCTGGTTGCTACGTTCTTGCAATGCCAATGAAAGGAAGACCCTACAGAATATTCTCGGACCTCAGAGAATTCGGTCTAAACTGTGACTTCTGCTACAAATCAAAGCCATGTGCCAAAACTGTGAAAGCTTCTGCACAGAAAACGTGAGGGAAGAAGAGCCAGTTGCAAGACCGTTTTGCTGACATAATTAAAGCTACTCCTCCAAACAGACAAGATGCAAAAGCTTCATTAAAAAAGATCAGCAAAAACAATAGACACATAATTTTGACAAAACTTTTTTAACTGGAAGTTAATTTGGAAAAAAATTAACTAGAAAAATTAAAGAAAAGATTATACTGTGTCCTACTGAAAGGTATTTAAAGAATAATACAGTCATCAGGCACAGTGAACTTGGGTCAATTTCCCTCAAAGGGGAAGTCCTGTTGAAGTAATTTGATATCCTTCTATGATAGGGTCACTGCCTAGTGGACAAAGGCAAGGAGGTGTTGTAGTTTTTCTGGATTTTAGTGAGGTTTTTGATACTGTCTCTCACAGCACCAATCCATACAACTGTGGGAGGAACAGGGTGATGCATTGGGTGAAGAACTGGCTGAAGGGCAGGCAGAGCTCAGAGAAATGCAGTGAAAGGGGCTACATGTGGCTGGTGACCTGTCACCAGTGGACTTCCTCAGTTCTAGGGCCAGTTCTGTGTTCAGTACATTTATCCACAGTCTGGATGCAGGAGCTGAATGCACCATTAAGAGATTTGCTGGTGACACCAAACTGGGAGGTGCTGTTGACTCTGTTGAGGTGCTGGCTTTACAGAGACACCTAGATAGACTANTTTGATACTGTCTCTCACAGCACCAATCCATACAACTGTGGGAGGAACAGGGTGATGCATTGGGTGAAGAACTGGCTGAAGGGCAGGCAGAGCTCAGAGAAATGCAGTGAAAGGGGCTACATGTGGCTGGTGACCTGTCACCAGTGGACTTCCTCAGTTCTAGGGCCAGTTCTGTGTTCAGTACATTTATCCACAGTCTGGATGCAGGAGCTGAATGCACCATTAAGAGATTTGCTGGTGACACCAAACTGGGAGGTGCTGTTGACTCTGTTGAGGTGCTGGCTTTACAGAGACACCTAGATAGACTAGAGCATTGGGCAGTGATTAATGGGATGAAATTTAACAAGTGAAATGTCAGATTCTGCACCTAGGATGGATTAATACCAGGATTAATACTCCCAAAGGATTCTGGGAACTTGTCTGCATCTGCACCTCATCAGATCAGAAAGCCAAAAGGGGAGGCAGTGAGACATTTCTTCTGTTTGGGAAAATAGATTTTATTTCTTCTAAAGATCCTAAGAAAGGTAAGGAAAGGATTGACAAATCCTCAGTATGGACAGTGAATCTGTTTAGGTTATGTACACTGGAAAAAGAATAAAACACATTCTTGGGATGCAAATTTACAATCCTTTAAACTAATAAAGTCTTTCATACCCTGATCTGTAACTTCTTTTAATATTTTCTCTATCAAAAACTGAACACACAAAGATTTTGTGAGATGTAATATATCAGTGTTTCTGGAAGGTGGGGAAAAAGTCCCCCAAATCCCCAAACTGGAATCTTTCACCAGACCTTCCTCTGCTTTCAGATAGAGAACAAAGAGATCAGTAAAACATATAACTCCCTGGGGACAAACTCTGCTAAAACATATGCAGCTCCACCCTGATTCTCACTCATCTGCTACTGTCCTATAAATATCCCAGTCGCCCACTCAGGGCAATAATTAGGCAAACAAACATTAAAAAAATCTGACTGTTACGGACTCTGCTAGCTGTGGTACGTGAGTACAGTTCTGGCATCCATCATGTCTCCTCTGTGTCAGACAGGAGATGCTTATCCAGAGGCACTATGCAAATTTAACAGAAGCATCTTAAGTTTGCAAGCAGCCTGGGGATGAAAATTTCTGTCAAATTCCTGTCCCTTCTGTCTCCAGCTCTGGTGCCCAACATGTTGTGCCCATACTATTCTTTGTGTGCCAGTGTGTGCCTGAGTCTGTACTGTAAGAGGAGTAAATCTGGTCAGAAAGAGCATAATACAAATGGTACATTTTTGAGTAAATGAAACCTAGAATTGTAATAACCCAAATCAAATTTTTTTTTGCAATTTAACATTATCTAGAAGTTACATTAGAGAGCAATTTGTCTTTTCATAATATACATATTTTCATGATTCTTAAATCTCTGGAAAAAGCTAATTTTTATACAGGCACTTTTCAAAAAGTGTGATGAAAACTTGGTGCCTTGAAATCATTTTTAGACACTTCAGTATCAGCTTGCTTCCTCAAAGTACTAGTTCTCATAAAAGCCCTCAAAAATGCAAACTGAAACTACTTATGGGAACTTCTGAAAATTGGGCTAATGATTGGGTCTGATCCTGTCATGATTTATATACAGGTGCATACTTTCAGTGTCATACAGATGATGAAGTTGGGAGGCTTAGCTAAAATCTTTGGCTTTAAAAATCTCATAGAGAATGTGATAGAAAAATAAGAATGGCCAGTCCTCTGCAACTAAACTGTACTTGCAACCATTTCCTACAAGACTGACAGAAATGCATATGTATCATGCTTTTGACAAGGATATCCTTTTTCTGTAATGTGGAGAAACAGGTTTCTCCTGTTTTGTATGTTATCCAGTCCTTTATCCTTGAGCATGGCAGGTAATACCATATGGAAAGTAAGATATTAAGGAATTGGATCCTCTGTAATGTCTGCAAAGAAGTAATCACTCCTAAACATGTTTATAAGATCAATCCCCATCAGATCACCTGGCCCAGAGAGAGAACTTAACTTATTGGCTACAAGGAATGTAGGTAAATACAGATAAATATTAGTAGTTGGACCAGTTTTTATTTTTACAGCTGAACTTGCTGAAAGGCAAGTCAAATGTAAACAGTGATTAGTAATATCATTTTTTTGTGTCAATGCTTTCCCTAATACTATTATTTGCTGTCAGCTGCTCAGCTGCATATTAAATATGTTTTAAGTATGCATCAAACTAAAGCTGATGTATTTCCAATACATTTTCCTTCAGGTGTTTAAACCTAATATATAAAGGTTAAAGTCATTGGTTTGCCTTCTAATATCTCGCTCCAGCTGATGAAAAATTAACTAAGCAGTTGGAAAGGACTGTAAGCATTTTCCAGATACTTTTCTTTGCTTGAGGAATTTTTTTTTTAAAAATTAGTCTTCTTTGTGTAAAAAATCCTTTCTTTCACTTATACTTCATATGTATCAGGTTCTGTTACTAAATTAAACTTTCTGATAGACTAACATCAGCAGTCATGCACTTTAGGCCTTATGGCTATTACACCACATAAACTTCTAGTCGATACATTAACAAGAGGCAATGGGCAGAAATTGATGCACAGGACGTTCCACCTGAACATGAGGAAGAACTTCTTTACTGGGAGTGACCAAGCACTGGAACAGGCTGCCAGGGAGTTGTAGAGTCTCCCTCACTGGAGATATTCCAGAACTGCCTGGACACAAACCGGTGCTCTTGGATAAACCTGCTTGAACAAGGAGGTCGGGCCAGATGCCCCACTGTGGTCCCTTCCAACCTGACCCATTCTGTGATTCTAAGAAGCCTTTGCTCATTTAACCACATCACTTTTTCAGGTCGATTTACCCCGGGGCAGTCCAAGGAAACATTTCTCCTTGATACATGTGTGCAGGGAGACCAGAGACAAGTAACTCCTCGAGGTTCTGACAGTATTCTGCTCTCTTTCATGCGGTCGGTCCGTAGGTACCCAACTTCTGAGTGCTGGCTGCAGGTCAGACATGAACCTGAGCTCGCACTATTAACACCCCACAGCGCATTTCTGCGAGAACACGAATTCTTGGCCGTGATCCACCCGCAGTTAAGGGCACTTCGAGCGTCTAAAATCCTCCCTGGAATTTCAGTCAGAGCGCGTGTTCCTTGCTCGGATAAAACACCTCAGGAACAGTTCGCAAGCGCCCTAGCGGGCCCCTGCCGATACAAAGCGCCCCCTTTTCAGTAGCTTAGTAAAGGATTGTTCTGGAAAGCTGTTTTGTTTCTCACGCAGAGGCTTTTCTGTAAGGGGCGTTCGGCGCGTTATCGAACACCTTTAGCCGCTTTGGGGAGCTCCCCGCGGGCCCCGGTCCGTAAGGGCCCCTCAGCCCCGGCCCCGGCTCCGCAACCCCCGCCATGTAAGGGCGGGCCCGGTTGGGCTGGGCTGGGCTGTGCTGTGCTGTGCTGTGCTGTGCTGTGCTGTGCTGTGCTGTGCTGTGCTGTGCTGTGCCGGGCCGGGCCGGGCCGGGCGCCCCGCGGCACTGTGGGCGCTGTAGGCGGCCCCTTCCCCGCCCTTGCGGGGCGGGACTGCAGCTCCCGGCGGCCNGCTGTGCCCCTGTGCGGTCGGGGTCGCGCTGCAGCTCTGGCTGCTGCTGAGCTGCCCCGGCAGCCACCCGGCAGGTAGGGGATACCGGGGCAGGGGATGGTGCCCGGGGCACCGCGGGCGGGCAGGGCGCCCGCACCTCCCCGGGGCCTGGCGGGGACAGCTCGGGGGTGGTAGCAGGGCCTGAGGGCAGGGGTGCTGTGGCCGGGGCAGCCTCGCCCCAGGGGCAGCGCCCGAAATGCCTGCGGGGCTCAGGGACAGGGCCGCGGTGCGGGGCTCTGGGGGCTTTGGGGGCTATGGGGACTATCGTGGCCGCGGTGCGGGGCTGTGGGGTCTGCCGGGGATGCGGGGCCGCGGCACTGCTCTCTCCGCGGGGCAGCATCGCCGCTTCCCGAGCGCCTCCCGCTCCCACCGGCGCGCCTGGCCGCGAAATTCCCACCGATCTCGCCCGGGTCGCGTCAGTGCCCGGCCCCAGGAATAGCTCCTCTTTTCGCCGCAGCGGTGTGTAAAGCCCCCGTGGTGCTGCACAGGGCTATTCATAGGAGCGGGTGTGATCCGACACGGGTGAAATCAGACCCCCGAGGAGGGCTCACGGCGTGCTGCTCCTAAAATGAGCTTCCTAAATCGGCTCTCGGGCAGCAAACCTTCGCTCCCGGAGGAAAGAGGCATCTATTGGAACCGAAACTTTACTCAGCTACTCGTAGGTGCTGTTTGACAACATTAAGAAATCCTCTGAATGGCATGTGATGGGGTTTTTTTCACTTGAGATCTGCTTAGGACTCCGTTTAGTGACCCAGTAGCCTGTTCGCTAATGAAGCCACACTCTGCAGCTGGTGCAGGGTGTACACAGCTGGGAGGAAAAGACTGCTGATTTCCAGTGGCAATTAATAATTAAATTAATAGTGGAAGAAGCAAGGTCAGTGCATTTGCATAGTCTGAAGGGCACAGAGTTGTATGGGTGTCTTGTAGTCTATGTTTTGGCTCTTGCACATCAGACAAACGGTGGTCACACTTGAATTATAAAAGAACGGGAGTTCTAGTTGTTGGACTTCCATCCTGGAGTGTGTTTGAATTGCCTGGTGCTGTTCTGTAACTTCAGAGCATTAATTTGGAGTTGGAAGTGGCAATGTGGAATCTCACGATGGCCTTTCTTGCGTAAATGTGGTTTCCATTGGCAAACATTTCTAAAGAAAATCCAAAGCTTCTCAGCTGCTGTTGTGAATGAGTGGTTTGGGTCACTTAAAGAATCACTGTTAAAGGTATTAGTAAAAGTAGGTATAACACAAATTTGTAAAACTGCAAGTTAACAAACTTCGAGGGCAAGGTTTGCACTTTTGCTTACTACATGGATGAAACATACAAAGGAAAATACAGTTAGAATTGACTTAGAATGATTTGCACAGAGACCAAAGACTCAGAAGGTTAAGGGAGACCTTCTGACTGAGTCGCGAGGTTCAGAGTGGACCCTCTTGCTTTCTAAATTCGATGGAGTTTAGGTGCAGCTAAGTCCAATCTTGGTCTCCAGCTTGATCAATGGTTTATATATAGATGATTTAGCAGCACTGAATGATTTAACTCATTTAACATTTACAGAGTGATTTGGTAGGATTTACTGTAATCACAGCAATGACTTAATTGTAGATCTGAGGTGACAACATAAATGCTTTACCTGAATTCAGTGATATAATTCAAATGTCTTCACATTTCTTAACAGGCAAGGGTTGAGCCTTGGGGAGTGGAGAGTTTCAGCCTAGGCCCCATTATCAGCTTTTGCTGATGGTTCTCTGAACTTTGCAAACTTGAGAGTTTGTGAGCAATGAGGGGTGTTCCACTCTGGGAGATGCTGGTGGCAGCCTGCTGTGACCCAGGAGAGCCAAAGTGTCTCACTCAGGACTGCTGTTTGTAGGGTTACAAGATGTTTGGTTTTAGTCATCTGTAAATTTCCATCCTGAAAACAGTCTGGGTCGGTAATTGCTGGAATTTTCAAAAATCCAGTAACAATGGTACCATTCTGCTCAGACTGTGGTTCAGGTAAGGAATGTTCCAAGGCTGTCAGGAGGTGACTGATTATCTCTTGTTCCCCACCTTGGTCAGGCAACAGGAATTTCTGGTACAGTCAGTGCATGCAAGAGTTCCTGGTCCAGTTAAGGGATGCTTCACTGCCCAACTCACTCCACAAAGGCTGAGGACTAATGGGAATTCCTGAGATTGTATTGTGACCCTGAAGAGGAGAGGGATAATGCACCACTACACTCCACCCTGTGGGCAAAGTCAATCCATCTTTCTCTCAAAGAGTGGCAACATGGTTCTTCCCTCCATGCCTAGGAACATACTAATGCTGTATTTCAGTTGTAATTTGAGGGAAAATTTTTGGTTGGCCTATTTAATTATTAATGTTTTGTAACAGTGCTACTCGTCTAGCTGTCTTCCGCACTCTACCAAGCAGAATAACATTCCGTAATAAGCGTAATTCAACAGAAATCAGTACAATTGGATGCAGCATTAGATTCAAAGTTTCTGTTGCTGTCAGTGACCATCTGAATAAGGTATTCCCCTTGTGATGTTCTGCATCCTTCACTGTTTCTGGGACACGGTATATCTTCTCTGTATCATGATGAATGGTGATTAGAGTTTTGTGTCTGTTGTTTTGGATGTGTTCTGGCAGCTGACACAGGTCATTGTGTGTTCTAGTTTTTTACTCCAAGGTAAGATTCATTCCAGTGGGGTTAGGTGGTAAATCTTGATGTGTTTGATTGTAGCAATTGGTGGGTTGTGACAGGAGCTGAGTAGTTAAAGTTGCATCCCATAATTTTGGTAAAATAAAAAATATGGGTGTTTGAGTGATATATGTGTTTACAGTGGTGGTGTCTGTAAATATAGAATCAGAAAGCATTCTCATACAAACACATCCATTTCCAACAAGTAGGGTTCCAGGGGATTCACCAGGATATATTTCAAAATAACAGTAATTCTGTTTAATGCCAAGACAAATGTCTTAGCCTTAATGGTATTACTTTCACAAATAAATCCCTGTTGTTCTCATACAGCACATGCAATCAACATGGACAGTTTGCTATTTGTTCCCATTTTGTTGGGCCCATGATACAGGATAGTTCCACTGTGAGTTAATCCCAACATGGTGATTGCATGTATAGTGTGTACTGGAGCATTGCCTGTTGCCAAAACAGATGATGTGGTTTTACTGTTGGGGGTGGAGTCATCAGTGAAATGGCATCTAGTTGAGATGCCACCAAGATTGAAATTTTCTTTCCAATTTAGTTGCATTATCTCAGATTATTTTTTGATTTTCAGTGAGTAAGGTGCCTTTTTCACCTTCTCTTGCAATTGCTGCCAGAGCTGATTGTACCCACAGTTGTGCCTTGACACAACAAAGAGCATGAGAGACGTTGGTTTGGGCTGTACCTATTGCATTCACAGTTAATTGGAGGGGTGATATATCTGAAAAGAGCCACTGGTTAGTTCCCAATGCTGATAGATAAGATTGCAATGTGTGTTCTAATTTGTGTAAATTCCCTGCTGCTGAGCTTATTTTGTTTGCTAAAACTTCGGCATCCATGCTATTTAATATGCTTAATCCTGGAATCCTGTTCCCAGGATGCCTGTCACATCTCTTTTTGGTTGTTTTAGAGAGGTGAGGGTTTAAAATGTTCTTGTAACACGAATGGATCTGCATTTACAGGCACCTGTAATTAGGAAACTTTAGTATGTCCTTCAGTTAATTTGATTTCCTCTGCACTTTCTGTCAAGCAGGCATACCATTTTCTGACCATAGGTTTTTGTGCAACTTCTTTCAGAGGAGCAATCCCATTTAGGATCACTTTTAGCAAGTTAAATGGTCCTCTGGTTTGCACGGACTGTTTCTGGTGTATTTTCTTAATTTGTTTTACTTGGACTAAAGAGAGAAGTCTCTTTTTTTACTCAGAGTGTCCCTGTTCTGGTCCTTTAAATATAGTTGAGCTGAACATTAAAGGTCTCCTGGGTATGTCAGGGCCAGTTTGAAATAGGTTAAAGTAAGTACTGTGTTCAAAAAAACCTTATTTGGCTATTATAGGATCATGGGGGTGTACTGGTCCCAATGACTGATATGTCTTTAGTCCTGTATTAGAGTTTTGACTGCTTCTTCATGTCCTGGGTTCCATCTTCCTGGTTTTCCCTCTTGTAAAAGTGGGCAAGCAATGATAGAAAATCCGGGTACATCGTTTCCTCCAGCACCCTTAAGTACCCATAAATTACTGTGACTCTTTCTTAGAGTGGGGCATTTGCAAATGTTTTGGTTTTTTTTAAGGTATCTGGAGGAATCACGACACTGCTCACTGTCCACCAAGTACCTATAAGCTTTAATGTTCTGCTTGGTCTGTGACATTTTTCAGGTGCCATCTTAACTTTGTGTAGTGCTTGTTGAGTTGCTGCTGCAGCTTGTCCCACCTTCCAAGGGAATTTCCTCCAATTAGAATATCGCCTGTATATTGGTACAGTTTCACCTTCTGGGGGAGTAAGACTAAAAGTTCAGCAAGCATGGGATGCGCAGTAGAGGATGAATGTAGACTCCACTTCTGTGGAAATCTGCTTAAGGTATATTGTGTACTTTTCTAAGTGAAAACAGATTTTTTATCCTGCTCCTGTAAGAGGACCATAAAGAATGTATCTTTCACACCTAGCACTGCCATCCGCGGGTGTGTGGCTGCTTGTAGGGTGGCTGTCACTATTGCAATATTGGGTCCTACAGCTGTTACTGGGGCCGTGTTGGCATTTAAAAGTTGACAGTCAGTTGTTAAATGCCACTTCCCACCCAGTTTTCTGACTGGCCGCATGGGTGAATTGTATGGGAAGAGGGTTTTAGAAATAATGTGCCATTTTTCTAAGTCTGACATTAACTCAGAAGTTCCATTTCATGCTGCAGTAGAAATCAGGTGTTGTGGTATATCATTATTCTCTGAATCGGAGAGTGTGGGGATTGGATGAAATACACACACTGCAGCCCTCTGACTTCTGTCATGTTTAGGGCCAACATTTGAACCAAAGGACCAAATGCTGCCATCTGTCAGGTGCCAGGTTAGATGTTCAAAATATCAAAACCTAAAATAGTTTCATTGTGATCTTTAACTGCAAGGCAAGTAGACGACATGTGTTTCCCTCCCAGGAGCCATAAGTTATCTTTTGCCATTTGGCAAATAACATGTGCTCCGTTCACTGCAGTGATTTTAACTTTGCTGTCCAGGTTGTACACTCGGCTTCTCAACATCCTATTGTATTACTATGAAAATTTGTGCTCCTTTCTCTCTTTGGAATTTTATCAGTTATTGTTGAGGGCCAACTGGATTCAGAATGTAGTTTGCTTTAATAATGGGTCTAGGCTCATATTTAGAGGAATCTGAGGGAAACAAAGAGTCAGCTTCCCGCAATTTGCTGTCATCAGGGTAACTCCATATGTTCCCATCCCATTCTTCAGGGGATATAATTTATTTCCTAATCTGTACAATGTCAGGGGGATGGGGAGCCCTCATAAGCGTGATTGTGATCTTTTCCTCCAACCTTTTTTTTCCTCCTTTTCTTCCTTAACTGATTTTGCAGCCACTCTGTTTTCAAAGACAGGATTAATTCAGTTGCCTTTATGAGTTTTATTTCTTCCTTTATGTCCAGTGCCTTTTTATTGTTCCTATATTGATAAGTAGCTTGTAACCAGCTACTTAGCAGTTTGCAAAGAATTCCTTTTCCATCCTTTATATGGCCTCAGCCACCTTTAGCTCTCCTTCCACAGCTTTACAATCATAACAGTTATCACAAGCCCATTCTTCAAAGAATTGAGGACTCAGACTTGTTCTGTGCTTTCCTAAGTAATCTGTGCTACAAATTGCCATCCTGTCAACTATGGTTTTGTCACAAATGAGTGGTTTAAGTTGCTTAAAGAATCACTATCAAAGGTAGTAGCAAGAATAGATATCACCTGGCTTTAACCCCAGCTGGCTACTAAGCACCATGCAGCCAACTTGCTCATTCCCCACTGTCCCCCACCCCTGCAGTGTGTTGGGGAGGAGGATCAGGGGGAAGCAAAAAGGCAAAAACGCTCATGTGTTGACATAAGAACAGTTCAACAATTGAAACAAAATTGCTATAATAATAATAATTTTAATAAAAAGAAAAAGGTAACCCCAAACAAACAAAGAAAGGCAAGTGATGCACAACACAATTGCTCACCACCTGCTGATAAATGCCCATCTATCTCTGAGCATCCAGGTGAGTGATAAGATTGAGAGTGGACCCCCATGCTTTCTGAACTCGTGATGGAGCTGAAGTGCAACTAGTCCAATCTTAGTCTCAGACTTGATCAATGACCAGTATTGAAAGGATTTAGCAGCATTTAATCATTGACTTATTTAACATTTACAAAGTGATATACAAAGTGATAGGATTTACTATAATTGCAACAGTGACTTAATTGTACATTCAAGATGGCAACATTTATGCTGTATTGGCTAGTGGTCATCCAAATTGGTTCACATATGCATGCACACTGATACAAAGAGATATATTTATATACAGCGATATATATGTGTATACATGCATAGACAGTTGGGGAAAAAGGGAAGAAGCTTTACTTTTCAGAGTCTGCCTGTTTTGAGCAGTTATTGTCAGAGTTTATTGCTGTAAAATAGTGTTGTGTTGGATAGTGTTAGAATAGCTAGGATTTTTTCCAAAGGGGTTTTTAAGACTGAAAGAGCAAGTGTACGTTTTATTTCTGCAGGGATTATTTAGTTGTAACCTATTGAATAATGTATTCATACTGAGGATAGAAGCTATAAAAAGAGAACTTATAGCATCTGTAGGAAAATGCTCAATATGGTATATGTGCTGTCTCTTTGTAGGGCTGATGCTTGCATGATAATGTAAGGAAGAGTCTGTCTTCTAGCCTTCAAAGAACCGCAAAACGTACAAGCTATAGGTATGGCTGCCTTGGAAGAGGAAAGAAGGTTGAGCTAAGGGACCTCTTTTATCTACTACGTCTTCTGTGTTGTATTTTTTTGTTATTCATAGTGTTTTAGGAACATTAATGAATTTGTATACAAGAGAAAGAAATGTCCCTATTTATTAAAAGCCTTATTGAATCTCAAACTATTTAAGAGGGTTTAGTAGTGCCTGATAAAGCCAGTCTTGTTCCCCTTGAGTAATACTCCCCCGCCTTGTTTACTACTCCAGCTGCTCTATATGTATTACTCTCACCTGGAATCTCTGGTATGAATAAAAAATAAATCTTATAATGGGGCAGTGTTTTACAATAGCTGTGACATAAAAATGTGTTATTTGTGTGTTCTTTGGTATTTCCATGTAGTGTTTATGTTTAACACTTGTAGAATTAGCTACTAGGAGAGCTCAAAGGCAGAGTGACCATAATTTCTGGTTTTTTGAGGAGTTTAATTCCTCTTTCAGTAATCACCACACACACACAAATGGAAATCTGTTAAAAAGTTGATAACCTGTTTTAGTGATTATTTACCTTGACTTCATTGACTCACTAACACGAGATTGGAGTAGACATCTCCAGCCATCAGTTCTGCTTACTGTTTGTGTTAAGCATCTCTTGACCTCTGTCTTAAAATGGCAGCTGGGCAGCCTGCATTTACTTAGTGAAGGGTTAGGGTGGCTTTTTGGTTGTTCCCTTGGATTCCTGGCAGTCCTGGGAAAAGGCTGTTCCAGAAGCTTGTTGTCCTGATTAAAAACCTTTTCTCATTTCTAGCCTAAGCTTACTTGCAGCTGGTTTATGCCCTTTAGTTCTTAAGCCTCTCAGTTAAAAAGGTCTTTCTCCTCATTCAGGTACACTTCCAGCATGTAACCATAGAGATCAAAGTTGTCTATTTTAAACCTTTGTTTTCTTAAGCTGAGCAATTCAAGTACTTCTACATTCTACTGGTAAAATAGGTTTTCCATTTCTG
Source organism: Campylorhamphus procurvoides (assembly GCA_013396655.1). Classification (NCBI taxonomy): domain Eukaryota; kingdom Metazoa; phylum Chordata; class Aves; order Passeriformes; family Dendrocolaptidae; genus Campylorhamphus; species Campylorhamphus procurvoides. The sequence continues at coordinate 363,082 of WBMV01005965.1, read as the reverse complement.
GAAAACAGTTGAATTTTGTTTATCTTTAGGTCAGATGACTTTAAATGTAACAGTGTTCAGTCTTCACTCATTTCATCTACTTTTCTTCCCCTACTGGAAGTACCTTCTGTAATAAATCCTTTAACTACACCTTGTTAAAAACCTGTAGTCTGCCTGCATCCTTTGACCCTCAGTTGTGTCTCTCCCTGTGCAATATTCTGACTTTCTCTGTGTTCACGATCACTTTACCATGGTGTCACAGAAGATAGAGTACATTTCTTACAGGCTGTACTCACTGGTTGGAAAAAAAATAAATTCTGAGACCAAAGACCTTTGTTTTAGTGTCCTGACTTTGGTGGCTCCTTGCCTTCTTTTTGTTCATCAGTTAATGGGATTGTATTTCACACTGCTGACTAAGATTGGTACAAGAACATGCTTTTAGGTTTAATTGAAGTCCTTGTCTCTCTGGTTACAAACAAGTGCTATCCAAAGGAAGTTACTGGGTAGGAGGCTTCATTTTTTGTAAAAGTCTTAGATAAATGCTAATTATAAAATGGCCTCATAAACTTGAGAAGGAACAGATAGACCTGCTTTTATCACTCCAGGTGGATTCACTGCTAATTGTGTGTTTTAATTGATGGCACAAATCTTATTGAGTAGGAAATTACTCACTGTAGGGCTTCAGTTACAGCGCCTAATCAGAAAGCCCCACACATTCCGTGTAATCTGCTGCTACTTTGCTAATGCTAATGCCCTTTAAGACGTTATTCCTGTTACATTTCTGGGGGTGTGTGGCAGCTAAGACTTAGCCCTTTTGGTTTTGTTAGAGTCAATCTTTTACTAGTGAATAATTATGCAAGCCCACAATTTTCTAGAGTCTGCATATATGCCATCTGTTGTCCTGTGGCTCAGCATGTGCTTCTTCAGGCACTGGCCTAAGGGAACCAAAATGTAGAAACAACCTCTGAGGTTATGAGTGCTGTTACGCTCTGTAGGAAGAAATTTTGCCAAAATGTGAGATTTCCTTAAGGAAAGATGTCTGATATCTGTTAATCCTATCTGTCAGGGAATAGTATGCTTGGTCACAAAGTTAGTTCATCTTTTGCAGACATGTAAAGACTTACAGGCTGGTGGCCTTGGAAACTGAAACCTTCCATCAACAGGTCAGGTTTGCATTGGCAGTAGATGTGCAGTTCTGCCTGACATGTCAGTTATTCCCCAGCCTTCATCTGTAAGATCTTAATATAACATTGTTTTTCATGGATGGACCATCCCTAGCATAAAACAATTCTGTAACCCTTGATGGGCATGAAGTAGATGACAAACAATCCACATCAAAGCTGATGGTATTTTCCAACTGAATTGGGATTTTTTTTAGAGTTTGCGGTTATTCTGTGGACTGATGTCTGAGACCTTGCAAACTACTAAAGAGCAGCGTTTTTGTATTTTGGCCCTGGAGCAGGGGACAAAGAGAATCAGTTCTGCCAGAGTTGGCTGAATAAAGGTTTTCAACAGTTATCTTCTAAATTGCCCGCTGGGTAGAACATCCAGAAGAGAGCAAGTAGCCTTCTTTGGGAGCAGGCTTTTGTTCCATGACATCAGGGATTGGTAACCAGTTTTCAAGAGATAAAGGTGCTGTGCTCTGCTTCCTCTGCCCTGCCACACCACCACCCCTTCCCTCCCCAAAAATAAAGAGGACATCACTTTCAGCGTTGCAAAAAGGACTTGCTTTATTCCTTTTGTGTCTCTACTTCTGATGCTTTGGCCATTGTTCCCAGTTTTGCTTAGGAATGTGCAAGTGCTGTATCATTAATGGAGTTCGGGGTACCATCACCCCAGCAGTATTACTGCTGTCACTTTGCACTTCAGAAGGACCCTGCTGTCCTATTTAAGGCGATGCTGTTGATGTAAAACAAACAAAACAGAAACCTCTGCCTGCAGAGGTTTTCTTCTTTGAATCTGTAGTGCTTGTTTAAAAGCTTGTCTGCCTCAAGGAGTACTGTGCTCCTGCAGAAACCAGGGGTGTGCGTCTTGGCGATTTTTGGCTCTGGTATAAAGTAGCTACTGCAGGGGAGTCTTATAGCTCAGCAAAACATGTAATGCAGATGAGCTATAGCAGATTACTTTAAGTGAAGTAGATTAGAGAGGGGAAAGAGCTGCTTTTGCTCCTTGGTTTGTTCTTTTTCTCTGTGTGTCAGCATTCTGTGAATTCAAATCTTTATATTCAGTAATTCCTTCCTTTGTGTTTGTTTGGATCTTTTGCAAAGCAGAAGAGAAGAAAAAGGCATTAAAACCCAGGAATATGGTTGCAAAGTCACAGGAATAAGCAGAGATAAAACCCTGGAATATATGGGATTTTTATTTTAGAGAGAGAGTGCTCCTTTTTAATCTTATCTTGTGAAGTGGATTAGTTGAGAATATTCTCAATAACTTCCGCTTGGCCTGCTTAGTTCCATTCATTGATTTCATGCACAAAGATACAAAGCCCAATCTTCTGTGGACCTCACTTATTTTAATGGTTTCCAGTGGAGGTGCTCTGGTGCCTGATAGTGCAGGTAGACCTACAATGCTGTGTTTTTCAGTGCAGGCACTAGTGAGTCCAGCTGTGCGAAATGTGGAAACCTAATCACTTTGTGGACTGCATATTATGTCAGACTTAACTGAAAATAACTGGCAAATTTAGTAGTTGGTTGGGGACTCCATAGAGAGATGTGCGGCAAGACCATGTTTGTTGACAAAATTAAGCTAAATGATGTCTCACTCTTTTCATCTCCTTGTAATGAAGTAAATATAATTAACAGCTTAACTTGGCATTTTACTTGAGAATCAGTCTCACGGGAAGAAGATACACACATTCATCTTTGTAGTCTGGGATTTTGGAAAGCCTCAAGGGCCGTTGACTGCTGCTGAGGTGGTTAAAATCTGGGTAGGGTCAGCAGACTGCATGTCAGCAGTGACCTCTTTCTATGGCCAGCTCAGCAGGAGATACACCTCTGCATCTTAAGCCTTGTCTTCTAAAGTCACAGTTTTGTGTGCTACATAGGCGCTTGTTTACTTTTTCCTGCATCTCTCCCAAACTTTGATCTGTTGATAGTTCTCAGTCAAGATTGAGAGACAGATGGAGATCTGAGAGACCAGTGTTTTCACTAAGTTTCATGAAAGTTGGTAACTGAGAATCTTTTGAAAGCTTACTGAAGCTCATACTGAGATGTAAACCTGTACTAATGAGAGTGCATGTTTGGTCAGATGTCAGAGAATTGTGTGGGAACTTGTCCTGACAAATATCACAGCCCAAGAAAGCTTCAGTAGGAGTGTATCATTAATGATGTGACACAAGGCTCTGGCAAACTGGACTTCGGTAGTCTTAGAGGTGACAGAAGTACTCCTTGCAGTTGCTGTACAGCATTAAATGGATCTCAGCAGGTGAGAGAGGTCTGCTTGCTTTCATGTTTTTGTAGCTTTTGCTGTGGACTAACATCCTCAAGCAAAGCAGCAAAGTGAAATCAATTTTCTTCCTGATGCTAAAAGTGTTAGGGTAGGCGTTGTGTATTTGTCTCATTATGTTCCAGTGAGGAGTCCTGCGCTAAGTAATGCAACAGAGATGCAGCTTTACATCAGTAGTAGTTCAAAAGCGAGGCAGCTACTGACAGCATGACCTTTGAATTGGAAAGGCTTCTCCTTTTGCTTCCCTTCAGTTCACAACACTTTTAGGGTTTATTGTGGAATGTGATATGTAGCTTTTTTATTTTTATTTTTTTCACCCCTTCACAAACCACAAAATTTGCAGGTTTTTTTTTTCCTTTGAAATCAGGAAATTTAAAGGCTTAATTGTCTTGCACAAGTAGTTCAAGGTAAGATCAATGGTATGTATTTTTTAAGCCTATTACCAAGATCCAAAATTTTGTCCTAAGAGTGCACAAAAATAGAAGGTAAGATAAATAGGTTTGGTCTCCAATGGGAAGTATTGATTGGTTGTCTAAATTGTCATCATTGACTGTGAGATCAGCAATATTTTCTCTTAAATTATGCTGCATCAGAGAATATTTTTGGACATATCTGAGTTATCCTTATAAATGAATAATAACCTTAGTATTTTTCCCTGTACCTCTTTATCTCCCTTTTTTGTTTATTATTGCTAGTTCATATGAATTTATTTTCCTGAAAGCTTACTGTTACTCCTATTTTCCACTGGAAGTAGAAAGATTTGTTAACAAGCAGAGACCTTATTCTTTAGATTTTTGTGAAATTAGGGGGTTTTTCCCCATTTTCAATGGTTTTTAAAGTAAAATGACATAACCTTTGTGACAGACAAGACAATCTTCTGAATATAGACCACAGTAATGCCATCCTGAAAGCTGTAGGATATTAATTCTGAAGCATCTGTTACATGAATGTTGTTCCCATGTGAATGGTTCATAAGGAAAAGCTTCACTCATTATAAAATATAAACTAATTAAAAGTATGTATATTTGATTTGAGTAGCTTATTTTTAGGTTGGGTCGTTTTTTTTAATTGATTCAAGCCAACTTATGCTGTTTTGAGTCAAGTCACCCCATAGACTTGTGCTTAGTTTAATTTTTCTTTAATTTTGATTTGATGAAATGGTTATTCTTCTAATTAAAAGTGATGTCTTTAAAAACAAATTTGTGTAAACAATACCTTATGTACGGTCTACGAGCACATTAGACTTATGAGCTTTATGTTGGAAGGCTTGCAGTTGATGTTGTAAGAATAATCAAAAGATGGAAGAAGAATGAGGTATAAAAAGGGATGTGTGAAAAGCAATTATGTGACCACACAGGAGTTTGCTATAATGTTGTAGTCTTATAAACATGAGTTTGTCTCATGTATCTCTGCTATCTTGGAGAGGTGGTAATTCTTGGCTATGTAACCACTTGTGAAGACATTTCAGTACAGATTCATTTAAATAACTGTGGAATTTAATCTTCTTCTAGAAAACCATTGTTTCCATGCTTACAAATAAAATATTTAGTGGGAAATAGGCTGGGAAAGGTCTGCACTTGTAAACATCTCGGTACTTTTTCTGCTCTTCTATTGTTTTAAGAATCAATTGCAGGGCAGTTTCACTTGGCTTTGGGACTAGGGAGTCAGGGCTAAAGAGCCCTAAAGCAAAAAAAATAAAAAATAAAAAGGTTCGGAAATCTCTTGATGTTGATTCAACACAGAGCAGAGCAGGGCCATGGCCTCTCCACTGCATGCTGCACAGTGATGGTGGGATATAAGGCTAGATGGATGTCTGGATGTCTGAATGGGCACAGCAGTTCTTGTGGCAGGTGCTATGAGGTCCTAAGTTAGTGAGCAGTGTGAAAAAAACATCTATCGTCTTCAAAGTGGAGAAAAGGGATGCCCTTACAGAAGGTAGACTCTAGATAATAATATATTATTTTAAGAAGAATAATTCTCTTTCTAGTGGGAGTGCACAGTACAGATTTGACAGTATTTTAGTTCTCTTAAAAATTAGATTATAAAGAATCTTGTCTTTGCAGTAGTATGCAGTAATTTAGAGGGCGCTCACAACTGTTTCCTTTATCTGCAGCCTAATGACAAAAATAGTGAGATGACAGGGAAGCAATCCATTGCTAAAACTAAATACAAATCTGTCTTAACTCTAGAATGTCTGATGGATTAAACTAAGCAAATTTGCTTTAGCTACTTGAACGATTGTTTGCAGGCTTTAAATCAGAGCTTCTCAGGTCTCTATCTGGTCATAATCCTGCTTGAAATCAAGTCCAGGTTTCATGATCTCTGAATTAAAACAGCACAAGCTAAATCCTGGATTACAAGTGTGGGCAGTGACATCCAGCTTTGCATAAAGTCAGAGCACTCTCTGTGTAGGGATGTATCACTCTGTGTGAGGGCAGAGTAGTGTTCAGCTTCAAAAAGTTAGAAAAGATAGGCCTTGTCATACCACACTGAAAAGGTAAGGCAGAAAGGTGTTCCAGTAGCTTTAAAAAGAAAGGGGAAAATAGGCATGTTGGTGAAGGTTTTGGCATGTTGAAAATGTTTTCCTGATTCTGAACCAACAATGCAGTAGCAATTCTGCTGGTTTTAGTGTTCCAGTTCTCTTGCTTTTGAGATGCATTTGAATCACAGAATGATTTGGGTTGAAATAGACCTGAAAGATCATCTAGTTCCAAATCCCCTTCCATGGGAAGGGACACTTTCCACTAGACCAGGCTGCTCAAAGCCCCATCCAACCTGGCCGTGAACACTTCTAGGGGTGGGGCAGCCACAACTTCTCTGGGCACGTTGTGCCAGTGTCTCACCATCCTCTGAGTAAAGAATTTCTTCCTAACATCTAGTGTAAGCCTACCCTATTTTAGTTTAAAACCATTACCTCTCATCCTATCACTACATGCCCATGTGAAAAGTTGCTTTCCCTCTTTTTTGTAAGCCCCCTTTAAGTAGTGGAAGGCTGGAATTTTACTTACTAATTGTAACTCAGGCTTGTGGTAATATGTGCATATAATAAGTCTTTGTCACTTTCTATTTCTAGGTCCACTGTCCTTCTTTCCTCCGTGGAAGCTGAAACATTATGATGTTATTGTAGGAGTTTTGTCCGCTCGGCACAATCATGAACTGCGCAGTGTTATAAGGAACACTTGGTTCAAGCACCTGAAACAACACCCTGCACTGAGCCAACGGTAATCTCTAGTGCTTTGTAATTTGGACCTGGGGGTGAGGACTGTAATGCTGAAGTATCTTGATTTAATTTTTTTTTAAAGTATTTCCTTTTTTTTTCTTCCCTCCATTTTTGAGCACCTTGTACTCTTGATAGATCTTTTTAATCTGCTTAGTAATGTATAAGAATACTTCTTTTCTTGGGCTGTAACTGTTTTTTACACAGTGCTGTTAGTTTTTTCAGTTACTTGCCACTGTTCATTAATGATGTATAAGCCTTTCTCTTTTCTGTGTTGCAATGTGTGCTTTGTATGGTGTGCGACTTGAAATGCTTAGTACTCCAGGATACTTGAAAGTGGGCAGGATCTCACTTGGTGAGAGAACCACAAAACACTGTTGCAACAGCATCAACTGTGAAGTTCAGGTTTATTTTCCACTGAACCAGGGGCTCCAAACTGCTGCAATGTGAGTGACCCTTCCTGATTGCTTGCACAGCCCTGACAGTCTGCAGACAGGTCTGTTTTTTGCTGAGAAGTTCTGCTGCAGTTCATTCCTGGAGGCATCATCATCCTGATAGACCGCACATCTTTGGCACCTGCCTTGCACTGAGAGCACTGCATTGTCCATAGATTTGGTGGCAGCATGCAGTCTGGAGTGAAGCATAGCTGCTTCAGTCATCTGAAAATGTGACCTTTCATAGCTTATATGGAGTTGTGGGAGGACATTTAACTGATAGGTGAAAAGCTAAGTTAAGGTGGATTCTCTTGCTCTTTGTACTGCTTGTGTCTCCTGACTGTGGAACAATTGTGACTGGGGCTGGAGGGAGGATCCTCTTGTTTTGCTACAACCCAAAGGTGAAACATTTCGTTGTAACACATAGTCTGGAGTCCTTGTTCCTCCTTTTACGCTATATGTCTTTTTCTTTTTTTTTTCATTGCCTTCTGAGTGTAGAGTATTTAAACAATCTTGAATTTAGTAACAAAGCCAGGCTGGGAAATGCAGGTCTTTGGGATCCTTCAGTGTTGCCTTAGGTGCTTTTTCTGTTTAGTGTGCTGCCTGCTTTGAATCTCAATCCTAGCTGCCAATCTTCCTGTGTCCTCATAATGAGATGTAAAATGCTAATGTGGGTTTGGAATTGAGCTCCTGTGAGGGGATTCACGTGGTTGCTCTACATACAGACTGTCATTGCTGATTTTTAAGCAAAATCTTAACCCTGTGAAAGACAGGCTGTTGTGCTTAAAATAAAGTAATTGAAGATGGAGGGAGGAGGGAAGAGAACTGGTGTTAATAAAACCAAATTATTTTAGTGTCCTTGTGAAGTTTATAATAGGTGCGCATGGTTGTGCTGTGCCAGTGAAGGACAGAGAAGACCCCTACTCCTGCAAACTCCTGAACATCAGTAACCCAGGTATAGAAGTTAACTTTTAAAAATTCTGTGGTCTGAAACTGGAGCTAATCATTCTTTCTGAGAGTAGTTTGGGGAGTTTAACTGGGATGCCCAGCCTTGAAAACAAATGCTGCCTAGAACTTGCTGTCCTCACTGTTGCATGACCTTCATGGGAGGGCCATGGGCACGCAAGCCATGGAGAGATACTGGGGCGTGTGAAGGGGATTTTCCTTGTTTCAGGGGACAGTCTCTCCAGCATAACATACATTTTTACTTGATCCATATGTCAAATAAAGTTGGAGAGAGCCAGAATGACCCGGTATAGTGTCAAATGTGAAGATGCTACCAAGGTGACAGTCCTGAGTGTCACACTGGCTTCTCTGGTGACAAGGTGAATTCTAAGCAAGTCTGGCTGATAGATTTTTCAGATTCCTCTTTAGAGAGAGAACAATTAAGAAATGCACTATGAAAAAAAATTAAATGCTGCCATATCAAAATTCCTAACAAAAATTGTAATTTCTTCTTGTCACCTTTTAATTTCCATACAACTTTTGCTTTTTAATTACAAGTTAACTAAGGACTGCTTGGCACTTGAGCCATGATTCAACACAAAATGCAACTTCTGTTACTTTCTTTGATCCCAAATGTAAATAGTACCTCAGGGCTTAGGGAGGCAATAATGCCAACAAGCAGGCAGCTGAATGAAGTGGAGGTGTATGCCATTTTGATGACATGAATAAGTATTTTAATATGCTAATACACAGGTATTCATGCAGTCAGATAGCATCTTTTGTCTTCACTCTGTGGATTTATTGTGTTTCTAATCTTTTCCCTCTGGATGTGTAGACATTGAGTTGTAATTGCTATTAGCCTGCAGATTGATGTATCACTGAATTTCTCCTTCCTGCAGACCACAGCCTGTTGTATTTTCTTTTACTCCAGTGTTTGATTATTGCTGTATACTTGTGAGCCTTGATAATTAATCAGAATGCTTTGTGTGTATCCAGCTCAGGAACTAAGAAGTCTTCTCACTTTACTTCTGTCCTTTCTTTTTCATACAGTTTTGAATCAGGAAATTGAAGCATTCAGTCTCCCTGAGGACATACCTTCTGTGCTCTCTGAAGACAGAATTGTCAGTGTGAACTTTCGTGTACTTTACCCCATTGTCATTACCAGTCTTGGGGTATTTTATGAGGCTGATGGGGTGGGATTCCAGAGGAACATCACAGTAAAGCTGTACCAGGCAGAACATGAGGTAGAGTATTGTAGTTATCTTTTGAAAGTGGACTCTAAAGCATGTTGTCTCTCTGCTGTGGATTAAGTTCTTACAGAAAGAGTGACATGCTGGGTTGGTGATTTAGAAGAAAAGTACTTAGTTGACAAGCATATGAATTGCATTTTTCTTCTGTTGCATTGTAAATTCTTATTTCATTCGTATATATACACACACACAGACACATCCTGAATGAGTAAAAGATGAAATTCACAAAGTGCTATGAGTTGATCTAAATGCTGTTATGAAAGAGCACTTACATCTAAATCCAGTGCACATTTTTTTGATTGTATTTGAGGTTCTAAAGTATTGATATGTATTAAGGAATAAAAAATAAACTGTTGAATATATTTAAAACACATGTGTGGAAACATAGATTTGGTGTCTTCAAGCAGAGAGATGCAGGGCAACTGTAATTTTTTCTTGTCTGTCTTCTGGCAAGACATTTTAAGATTTCTAGAAACTGGTATTATTTACAGCTAATAGTCAAACTTCATTGATAATTTCACCCACTCCCAAGCTGTTTGGGGTTTGATAGAATAGCTTAGTGCTTACCTGGAGGAAAAAAAAGTCATTATGTATAGCTGTTGCATTTGATATATTGCATTTATTTCTACCAATAAACTGATAGGTGAATTTCAAGACTTCTGGCTGTACTACAGTAGAAAGAATTTTAAGTATGACCTGTATGATGAACTTCCCTATAATTTGGTTTATAATAGCTATAATGAACCACATTTAATTTTATTTTTATGTTTGCTAAATGGTAGAATTCTAAATGTTCAAAGTCCAATAATTTAATATGCATTATTAGCTTTTTACTTCCAGTGAAGGCGAAAAATTAGTATCTTAAGAGAGCTTGGAGACTGAAGTGTTCTGAAGATTGGGAATTTGGCAATACAGCATCTCTATGTAATTTGTTAATGTCTAAGAGCCATTTGATGGCCTGTGTAACATAGCACATTTAATGTGTGTTTTGAGGGTCTTTATTTTGTTTTTTTTTTCTGTTGTTCACAGGAAGCGATCTTCAGTGCTCGTTTTAGTCCACCGAGTTGTGGAGTGCAAGTGAACAGATTGTGGTACAAGCCAGTAGAGCAGTTTATTTTGCCAGAGGTATGTGCAGTATCAGAAATGCCTGTAGTTCTTTTAAGTCATCTGGGCAGACTGACTGATAAAACTGGCCTTTGCCTGAGGCAGAAAAGGGCAAATGAAAACCTTTAGAATGTTAGTTCACAGAATCACAGAAGGGGTAAGTGGATGCAAGGGTATACTGAAATCCAGTTTTTTTTAACACCATCTCATATCACAAGTAGTTATAGAGGAAAAGCCTGAAAAATACAAATTATAAAAAAAAAATTACATTGTTAAATAGCCATTTCAGAAAACCTTTCAGTTTCTGGGTGAAAACTACCTGCTTGAATTCTGTGGGAGAGTTTACAAGAGAAAGGGACACTTCCTTCTCCCCTGTGCATAATCCAATGTTAGTATACAAGGCAGGGAGAGGAGGACAGCACAGATTTCCAGATAGCAAGTAGAAAAGAGGTTTCCGCTTCTTTTGTCTTGGGCTTAACATCCAGATACTATGTGTTATGTTTGCAATGACAGGATTGTTTGAATAGTTGTAATGGAGAAGCTCTTATGGAGGGTTACTGAAATGTTGGTTATTCCTTTCCTGACAGGTCTAGAGGGTTTTTTTTTAATTTATTGGACATACAAGGAAACAAGAATTAGAACTTCAAAGGCTTTTTGTAGGGTCTGCCTGTAATATACTAGATGAAGTATGTGACACAGAAGATTTTCATTTGAGGTTTTAAAACCTGTCAACATCCTTATGGCAGAGGTGTTTTTTTTGGCACTTTTTTTGCCTTTTTTTGTTTTAAATGGGTGCCTCTCAGGAATCTGGGAGAAGACTGCTTTTTTGGGCAATAATCTGTGTTAGTATTCATGCTTGTCCTGAGATAACATTACCTAAGCTAACAGGGCAGTGTCTGAAGTTTTGGGTTTTTTTTCTTTTCCTTTTCTTTTTGATCCTCTGGAGTTGGAGATACAGTCTAAGAGTAGCATTTTGGTGTGGGGATATAGAACTTGTGGCTGCATAGGAGGGATGGTGAGTAAACACAGAAGGAGCAGAATATAGTTAGGAAAAAACCTGATGTTGTTACAGTGAATGTTTAATGAACACTAGTTGACTCAGAATGAGAATTCTAGTTAAGCAGACCCTTCCAGGCACAAGGAATTGTTCTCTGTAGAACAGTGAACTCTCACTAGATATATCAGCTGCCATTTTAGGCATTTTCCCCTCATTTAAATATTTTCTTATAGGACCGGACCTTTGCTGCTGTTTCTGTAAGTTGTGTTTGAGTCTGGGTTGTTTTATTATTCAAGAAATTGTTTTATGAAAGAATGGAGAAAGAGAAGTCTGAAGGGGGAGGAGAGGACAAGTGTTTATTCCCTGATTTATTCCCCTGGCTCCATAAGGATTAATGCATTTGGAAACCTCTTCATTTTAAGGGTAATCTGCAGCTGATTGAGTGGTTTGTCATCTTTACTGACATTTATTGTTTAGGGTGAGCAGACCACTTGCAGTATTTTCTGCCTATGTTTTGACAATCTAATTTCATACTGAAATGATTAAGGGTTAAATGAAGTTTTTAAAAAATATATTGGTTACCCAGTATATTGTAATTTGGTAGTATATCATGTAAGCCTTTTCTCTGTAAGACTTTGTTCTGAGGTACTAGAATTCTAGGCAGTTGTAATTTTGCTATAAATTATTGCATTTTTCCTGAGAGACAGATGGGAAGTGTTTCCTTTGGAGAGAGGATATTAGTATTCATATATTTCTTTGTGTGGGCTTCCTTAATCTGATATGTGTCATGTGCTGAATGCTTACAGGATAACATGATGTTTGTAATGCAGATTAATGGGGTTTATGCACAGCATGTGGTCTCCTGTGATACTCAGGATGCTGAACCATACACGGTGATTCAGAAGAGATGGGAATGCCCATGTGTCCCTGTCTACTTGTTTGAGAGCAGTAAATTTAGCAAACTGTTTAAATGTCATAAGATGGCTTCTATTCTCTGCCTTTCCACCTTGAAGAAGTAATGGATTGTACAGACTGCTGAAGAGCTTCATTCATCTTTCAGCTGAAGTGCTGCTCTTTCTGCTCGTCTTGGGGAAAGGAAGGGAAATGCAGCATTAGAATAAGCATCTGGCAGGCCAGATTGTGAAAGACAGAATCGATCATTCAGCTTTGGAGCGACTGAAAGTGCAGAAGAGCAGAACCACTAGCAGATAACTAAAACTCACACAGGGGCTCTTACAGCCAAGTCTTAGCAGTGCACTTATTTTGTCAAAAAGCCACAGGCCGCTTGCATGAAAATGGGACTCTGTACTACATATACTGTGTATTGCTGATGGGGAGTAGTTAGAGGAACAAAAAGCACAGCGCTGTTTAACATTAGGAGAGGAGTTTGGCAGGGCTGCATTATGTGGGTACAGCTGTTCGGTATTCACTGTAAATGCCACTGCGCTCTGGCAGCAACAAGGCTGGAATTTAAATGGGGTAAAACAGATGATGTAGTCTCAGGTGTGCCACTAATGTTTTTGCTTGAAGCATTTTCAGGCCTCAGCTTTCATTAAGCGGCTTAGAGTAAGAATAGCTGAAGGCTAAAGTCATTAGAAAATTTGCTTACAAGTCTCTCAACCTGGAAAATAATGATAGTTTGCAGCTTTAGGACACCTTGCACTGAGGTTCACTGGTAATAACTGATTAAGACTCTTGATACATGTTTGAAGTCCGTATCAGTGAGAGTCAGTGGTGAGAATTTTAATATTTCTGGCTGCTGAGGCATGAAAGGACTTTTCTGTTCACTAAACAACTTACTAAAGGTTGTGTCTATAAACAAAGCACCGAAGAGTGATTAGAGCCCAATGCCTACAGCAAAAGAACATTAGAATGGAAAATGACAGTCAATGCAAGCAGAAATTGAGCATGTGGGTTTTACTGTACAGGGTGTTCAGGGGTCCTGCCACTAAAAAAAGTCCTAATAATGGTCCATTTGTTTTGATAACTGAGAGATAATAAGACAAAGAAGGAGAAGGTATTGAACATGCAAGTCAGGCTTGATAAACACTGGCTAGCTCCATTATTAGATTATAAAGCTGGAATTATAAAAAAGAGATGAGAGACTTCTGAAATACACAGCTGTCATTAAATACTGAGACTGCTGTGGATGTTGAGACCTACTTCTAGAGGAAATCAAAGAATTGAGCTGAACTCTAATCTAGACTTAACAATGTGTCAGTAACTGGAGAGTTTCTGGAGAGGTTTCTGGTGTACAAGGAAGCTAAAATAGGGAAGAGATCAGAGGTTAGTACAAGTGAACAGACTTCCTGCAGCAACAGAGATGCATCTACAAACAAGTTTTTTCTCTGTTTCAAGGCCCACACTAACCACCCCTGTGTTTCCTATGAAACTGGGAGAAACAAAAGGGAATGTGCTCATCTGGCAGTCAGGAGGAGAGTAACCCTACAACTACTCTTTACAACCTTGTCATAAGGGCGAAATTGATTAAAGAAAATATAACGCTACCAGTACTCTGAGCTGTGCAACATTCCATCTATTCGTTTGCATGTTCTCAGGGGTCTTCAGTTTGAAGTGCTTTTAAGTGCAAGAATGTACAAACACACCCATATATATATAAGCCATAGAATGACATAGCTTAGTTTGACAGTTAAACCAGGAAAACTTTAAAGATATTCACTTGCCTTTTTCCTCCTTATTAGCAAAGGTGTGAGGTCAGAGTTCTGTGACTCTCCTACAGTAGCTTATGACACCTTTTCCAGCATAAAGGTGGTCATATTTTCCTTGGGGTTTTGCTGGTGTCAGGATCAAGGCTCTGATCTCTGTTTAGCAGATAACTAAAAATCTGCACTTATTTCCAAACCTGTTTTAATGTATTCTCTTTGTAATGCAGGATTTTGTATTTGATTTTTAAAAATTCATTTCAGGTCACCTTTAAATGCTATTTTGATGACTGTAGACAGCCAAAGCCTTTTACTCTAGGCTTCTGTTAGAAGTGTAATGTTCCTAATACAGAGATTCACGATCAGTCTTAAAAGCATGATTATGTGGTACGGAGTTTCGCAGGTGAAATTTCTTTTATGAGTAACTTTTTTTTACCGAAGTGTAAGTAAAACATTGATGTAAAGCTAAATCTTCTGTGAAGTTGACTGTTTTAAAATAAAAAAGACCCAAACTGTTTGATTTTCATTCTTTGAAGTCTTTGAATATCTGCAAAACAGTATTTTGCTCTTTTACCAGAGTTTTGAAGGTACCATTGTGTGGGAAAGCCAGGATCTTCATGGCCTGGTTTCAAGAAATCTGCATAAAGTGATGGTGAATGATGGAGGAGGTGTTTTCAGAGTCATTACAGTGAGTCGCTTCACCTTCCCTTCCACCATGTTTCTATTTTTCCTATAAGTCTTGAGTATTTGGCATTTTACTCTGCTGTGTTTCTCTATGTAAATCATTAATTCAGTTGGGCTTTTCCTGTTGTCTCAGAGAGGAAGTGTTTCTTTGCCTTCTAGCAAAAGTTATGCTTGTAAGTAAGTGGCATTTTCTTGTATTTTGGAGGCAGGAAAATGCGCCTTACTGTCTTTATCAGGTGTGAAGCAGTATCAGTATATCAAAGATGACAGAATGTGGTCAAAAAACCTGTGCTAAAATACCAATTGATGGGACTGGTTTTTTTTCCTTTGGCAGAGTGTTTCTTTTCCTGTCAATGTGTTTCTTGCTTAAACATGCTGTGTTGCTGTAATTTAGCCAGAGTAACTTTGCATTTTGCTGTTAACTTCAAAACTAATTTTCTGGAAGTTTCAGGTAGTGCTGGGTTTAGGTAAAACTTTAAAAAATGCCACAAAACTTTACAGTTAGAAATGGCACATGGTGTGATTCTTGGGGTGGTCCTGTGGAGGGCCAGGAGCTGGACTTCGAAAATCCTTATAGGTCCCTTCCCACTCAGGATATTCTATGATTTTATGATTATGCAGGTACTTAAACCAGAAGAACTTTAAATTCATTTAATTCTCAGTTGCCAAAAAAACTTCACACCTTAAAATTGTAAGAAAAAACACATCAGTAATGAGAGATGAACTAACCTATTTCTTTCCATTAATCTGTTTCTTGCAGGCAGGGGAAGGGTCACTGCCACATGAACTCACAGAAGGTGTGGAGGGAATAGCAGGTGGTTTTATCTACACTATTCAAGGTAAGTCTGCAAGACGTAGCATCACATCTGATGTTGGGATAAAACAGGTAATTTAAATGACATTTCTGAGGTATGATTTGTGCTGTCTCTGTGAACTTAGTCACCCAAGGTTTTCTTCTAGTAGAAACAATTAATTTCTGGGTTTTTTATGCCTGAGGTCAATGTCCTTATGTGGTTCTTGTTTGCCTTTTGTTAGCCACTCCAGTTGACTTGCATCCCTTTGTCTTTTTATCTAGATTATTTTCTTTCTTTTTTGTTAACCAAAATCAAGTTAAAAAAATGTTGTGCAATTAAATCTTTCCCTGATATTTTCCACATTTTTTTCCAGTCCTGCTGCTGTTAGAGGTACTGTATCATGATGTTTAATATTGGCAAACCTAATGTAGCCAGCTTTTCTGTCCCTTGTTGCAGTTTTACATCTGTTTCAGCAGAATGTCCAGACTCCAAAGGAACTCGTTCTAAGGTTTTGGACTTGATGTGTTCTTATTGGTCTATCATACTCAACATAAATAGTGACTTTCAGAGTGTTATTCCTGTGTTTTTGTAGCTAGGCCTGGTAGATATAATTGGCAGCCCTATTGTCTTGTCATCTGTATAGGAGCCTAAACTGAGGTGTGAGCTAAAGCCCTTCCATCTTGTTTGTCAAACAGTTCTTCAGCACCACAAACTATCTCCTGCAGTATACCTGCAGTATTTTTTTAGCTTTTACCTGCAATCGCTTATGTGATATGGTTCAGCAGGGACCATCTGTGCTACATCAGAGCAATGCCTATTTGATTATATTTAGCATAGGATCGTTTGCTTGGTTGTTGTTTTTGTTAACGTTAAGTTACATATACATAGGAGTAATTAAGTATATAATTAACATTATAATACTGTATAGAACAAATCATGGTATAATATAACAGTAGCCTTTTTAATCTACTGGTAAGAGTTATAGTGAAGTTGCAGACTGCTCTTTATATTAAAGTCTTAAAAGGTTGAATGCTTTTATTATTGAAAAGGAAGAGAATACTTTTTTATTCCTTGAAACTGTGTCAGACCTTATACATAAATAAATTTCTTTGTTGTTCTGCAACTTTTACCATTTCATAGAGATTTTAAAATTAATGGCAGGATTTTCATAACCCCACTAATTAGAATGCTTTTTCAGAGGCATTTTGTTAATATATCATGTATGATCAGAGAGAAATATGTGAAATAGTATGTAGATATGCATCTTTGTTTAGTGATGGGTGCTGTTTCTTTCAGAAGGTGATGCTCTTTTAAAAAGCCTCCATACTCGCCCAGAAAGGTTTACAAGTCACATAAAAAACCTTGAAAAAGAAGATGCATTATTGAAGGAAGAAAGCAGTATATATGACGATATAGTTTTTGTAGATGTTATTGACACTTACAGAAATGTTCCCACTAAACTGCTGAACTTCTACCGATGGTAAGTTGAAAAGAAAGTGTTTTCTCTTAGGAATGTTGCTGTTTGTACTGCAAGATGATTTAGCAGATTATGTTATTTGACAGGTTCCATGATGTACTTCATTAGACTGTATTTCTCTCTCACGATTTTGGGTGCATGTAGTGAGTAAAGTAACAGCACCTACAGTTCTTGAGTGCTGACTCTTGATGCCTCAAATTAATATAAGCTGGCAAGACACACTTCTGCTCTAAGAGTCCAGGTGTGAAAATTTTTATGTCTCCTTGTAACTTCTTTGAATTTGTATCTAAGTGAAAACTAGCGGTTTTAGTCTTTCAAAGGATGGTTTTTGGCCAGTTTTTATACTTAACTCAGTGTTTCAGTTTGTGGCCATTGCCTTTTTTCCTGTCATTGGACATCACTGAAAAGAGGTTGGCTCCATCTCTTTACACACTCCCTTCAGATATTTATACATTAATGAACTCTGCCCAAGCCTTCTCTTCTTCAGGCTGAGCAGTCTCAGCTCTCTAACCCTTCCTCACTGGAGAGATGCTCCAGCCCCTTAATCATCTTGATGGCCCTTCGCTGGACTTTCCACCCAGTATGTCCCTCTTGTACTGAGGAGTCTAAGACTGCACGCTGTAGGACAGATGTGGCCAGAGCAGTGCTGATTTGAGGAGAAGGATGGGAAACTTGTTTAGAGGGGGAACAGAAGGTTTATAGGAAGAATTTTCGTAGTATAATACATTGTCTGTGATGAATCTGGTAAGTCATTACCTCTAATTTGCAATTATTTCAGTTACTCTAAGGCAACTGTTGCAACTAATTGATGTTACTGTGGAGTAAGAAATACAGCTGATGAGTTATAAGTTAGCCAGAATTCAGTTTAGTTGCTTGCAAGATTATGCACTTACTAATTTAACAACTTTCATGGTTATGAATGTAACTGAAAAACTGACCCATACTTTCAGTTCTAAAAGGGAGTTTAAATGTCAAGACATAGATCTTTGTGATCATTGCTTACAGATTAGTAGCATTTCAAGATTTAGTAATAAAAGGCTTTTAAAAATGCCTTTCTTGTTATGAGAAATTACCCTTAAAAGCAATGTTTGTAACCAGCTCAGTCATGATCCCTAGAAACTTAAGTTTTTTTTGTTATTTTAGGAGTGTCAGACATGCAACTATGTCAGACAGTTAAAGATTACATTTTTTAGATTTGAAGGGTGCTTTTACTGAGGAAGAGTAAGTACTGATTTGTTCCCACAGATGTTTCTTAAAACCTATGACCTTCTCATTGCCCTTGAACTGACTGTCTCATCCTGAAAGTAGGCGACTAACGTGTAGCCATTGGCTTTTCACAGCTGTGCTGCCATCATCAGCAGGGATTCATATCCTCCTGAGGTCAATACTGTTAAAGATAGATTCATTAGTAAATCCACCATCTGTCCTGGAGAACAAAACTTCAAGTTTGTTTTCTTCAGCTCATACACAAGTCCACGTTGTAAGGTTATCATCAGATGTAGCTGCATCTCCTTTCTGTAGGACAGGCAGTCAGCCTTGGCTGATGGCGAAAACTTAAATAAGTCAAGGGTAGGAAAGACATTCCTCTTTCTTCCCCCTCTGCTTCCAAAAAAAACTCTTGCAGAGCCTTGTATTGTGTATCTGTAATTTGTGGTGTGCAGCTCAACATCTCATCACTTTTCTTTTTGGCTGCAGGACAGTTGAATCAACGAGTTTTGACTTGTTGCTGAAGACGGATGATGACTGTTACATTGATTTGGAGGCTGTTTTTAACAGGATAATGCAGAAAAAACTGGACAGGCCAAACATTTGGTGGGGAAAGTGAGTTTTTTTCTAACTTGTCGTTAGGACATACCATGTCTTTAGTGAACAGTTGAGTGATTTAAGTCTGTTTTCATGTGTGTTCCACTTTTCTGCCTAAGGAAGCCAGTTATAAAAAGCAGGACTTCTGTATGTGTTAGAACTTCGAATCTCAGAATACAGAAATCAATCATTTACAGTAACTTTCCAGAGTGTGACTTTACAGTGAGTTAAACTTGCTGAATATCTTACCTAGTTTTAAAATGTGTTAGAGACATCTTTGTCATGGTACTTAAGTAAATTAAAGTATTCCAGCAATACAGTGAAGTTAAAAGGCTAGTACATACTATAGAAGTGTAAACATTACTTTTTGTGAAGCCACTGTGATTTTTCTGTTGGGCTTGAGGGAATGGGGTAAACAGAAGAAACAAAATTTCCTTTATGGTCTGCACTGTATTTTGATGTCTGTGAACTATAGGCTTTGCTACCCATTTTTGCTGCTGCTTGAAATGGTAGATCTGATCAACAAATTTTTGAGTGAACTTTCCCAGCCTGTATTACACTTGTGAATAAATAGGGGGATCAAAATAGCCCATATCTTCTCTTCCATCTGTGAAATGCATTGCAGATCTGGTATAGCATCCAATATAGCAGAAACTCGTAACACTACTAAAACATTCAATATGGCATAATAGCACAATGGGCCTTCTTCCTGTTGCCATCTGCTTGATGAATCAAAACAGGCCTTTGCTGCTTTGCTTCACAAATCTGGTACGGACTGTTGCTTACTCACAAAGTGACTTAGTAAGGTGTGTAGTTGAGTGTGTGTGAAATGGCTGGCTATCTTGTGTTTATCTCACAGATCTATAGGGGTGACATCTTCAAGTGTAAATTCTCTAATAGTCACAGGTAAGGCAAGTGTGAGGTGTAGGGAACAATGCTGAAATAACTATGGAAGTATAAAATGAGTAGCAAAGCAGGTGCTTCTCAGTCTGGAGGAGGCTGCACCCTTCCTGCTGTGATTCGATAGACTGGAAGATACTGAGCTTAAAGTGAATTCAGGTATCAGATGTGACTTTTGTCTACTTGGTGCTTTAACATGTCAGCTTCAGCTGAGAGTGTGCAGAATCTGGTAACGGATCTGTCACGCAGCTGTAATTCCTCCCTTTCAGAGCTGTTGTCTGAAGTGACAGTTCTTAGTAGCTCACTAAAGCTTTCAGCTGCCTGTGCTCATGACTGAATTCAGCAAGGTTTGTAAAACGGGGAGAACCTGCTGCATTGACACAGTTAGCCACTTAGCTTTGAGTGCATGAAATATTTGTAAGGCCAGGAGAGTGCAGCACCAGCCTGTTCCCGAACAGGAGAAGCAGGATGCTGCTCAGTGCCTCACAGGGCAGTTTGACAGGGTCTGTAGTGCTGCAGGGTGCGCAGCGAGCTCTGCCACGCTGCCTGGGGCTGGGAGTCTGGGGAGAGACTGCAGACAGAGCACTGCTGGCTTTCTGCAGGCCTCTGGTAGTGAATAAAGTCTTCCTTAGAGAACACCACTGCCTGGAAGGTTTTTTGTAATTCGGTGATGGCAGCCTTTGAACATCAGCTTTGTTAAATTTCATTTGGAAAACAGCTTAGAGTACAGACTGTTCCCTGGTTTTTAAGCAGCCACTAGTTTTATCAGGAAAATGGATTGTGTAACATTGCTGTATCTGGATGCCTGCTGGAGGCACTGACTGTGTCATGTTGATTAACCAAAAGGAAGTTAACAGGACACAGACGTGCTCGCTACAGAACACAGGTTAAGGATGCATGTGCATACATGGATCAAAACCCAGCAGCAAGGTGCAGCATGCTGAAGACCTGACTGTCAATACTGCTTTTGTTTCTGTTCTGAGAACTTTCTCTCATTACCCAAGATTGAGACCAAACAATAGTTATGATATTAGCTCTTGTGTTAAGTTAGATGTGTGCCCTAAAGAAATGAGACTTAATCTTCCTCTTAATATTGTTTGTTAGCAGTGTTCATAGGTTCCACAGAGGGCTCTCTATAAACCTCTCACATCTAACACGGTCTTCAGTTTCAGACTAAATTGGGCAGTTGATCGAACTGGGAAATGGCAAGAGCTGGAGTATCCAAGTCCTGCATATCCAGCCTTTGCTTGTGGGTCTGGCTATGTGATCTCCAAAGACATTGTTCAGTGGCTGGCAAGCAACTCTGAAAGATTAAAGACGTACCAGGTAAGAAAGAGTTGGTTCAGTTTTTCCATCTTAAACTGGTCTTGAAACAGCATGTACTGGATGAGTTGAAAAGAAACATTGCTCAAGTGTTAGTCTTGGGCTCTCCCAGCTAATGCTGGCTTTAGCAGTGCTTTTGGTCTCTATGCTCAGTGTCTGTTCTAGGTCAAGCACAGATATTTTGGACTGAGAACCTCTGGAGCTATAATCTTTGTTCTTATACTCTGTTCTTCTAAGAGCAACGTATTAACACAGGAAAGCTGGGAGGATTAATTTAACAGCCCTAAAACAGTCAGATATAGGTTTTTGTAGTTAACTTTCTTTACTCCTGGTAGATTATGCAATATCTGTATTTTTTTATTTTAATGTGCCATCTCAGGGTGAAGATGTGAGCATGGGCATATGGATGGCAGCTGTAGGACCGAAGCGATATCAAGTGAGTCTGAAGGAATTGTCTGATCCTACAGAAACAGAACGTGCCTGTTGTTCCAAGTGTAGTGTAAAATAGGGGAAACTATTTTTCTTTAATAAGAAATTGAAACAACCACTGAACTAAAACCCAGAGGAAAGGAAAAAGAAAAAAGTTTAAAGGCTTATTTAAAAGAAAAAACACAAAATCCCCACAAACCACCTGCAGTCCCCATCCCTACCTGCTAGGTTCTCTGATTAGGCCAAGGAGATCAGTTGGGGACCTTTGTGTGCAAAGTTTGTTGCTAGAAATGATTCTTGGAAGTGAAGACTGCTGGTGACTACATTCTGTTGAAATGTTTCTCTCGCTAACAGGATGGTCTCTGGTTGTGTGAGAAGACATGTGAGAGTGGCATGCTGTCCTCACCCCAGTACTCTCCCCAGGAACTGAGAGAGCTCTGGAGATTAAAGGAACTGTGTGGAGATCCATGTAGATGTGAGGAAAGATGATGGACTTGCGTTGGAAAACAGGGTAGTGTATAATGATCATGGAAGAGTGTATATTTTGACTTATTTCTGGAATAATAAGAAATATTAAGGTATCTTTTAATGTTGGCTTTCAACTAAAAGTATAACAATATTTGCACATCCCTTTTGATAACTACAAGTGAACTGATACTATTCATTTTCTATAGTATAGATGTTGATCTGACAAAAACCAAAATGTTTAAGAGAAAAAAATTTCCTTTTTATATAAAGTCAAAGACCTACTTGTAATTAATAAATGCACATAAGAATGCCAACTAGCCTGTCTTTTGTAAATTAAAGTATTACTGATTTAACTCAGTGTAGAGCAGTACCAGGATCCAATGGAGTGCTGTGTTCAGCACCAGGGCATCTGGTAAGTCTTGCTGCAGCAGGTTCTGTCCTGTGAAAGGGGCTGCCCTCATGTGCAGGGGCTGGGACAGCAGTGGCAGGTAGGATTTATGCGTAGTTTGTTTATGCCATTGTCATTTTAGATAAAAACAGCATCAAAGTTTGCTTATACCAAATCTTCAAGTACTGCAAACTTGTCCTGATTAGGTGGGATTTCTGAGAGCTCACTGGTATTAGATATAAATGTGAGGTTACACAAGTGAAAGTAAAATAAGATTGAGGAACAGCACACTAAAGAATGTAAAATAAGTAGCACTGCCTTGCAGTGTGCAGAGAACTTATTTATACTCTGGTATGTTAACACTGTAGGGTAGAATAAAGGTCTGTCAGATTTTGATCTTGATAGTCTAAGGCTGTGTAGGTACTTCTAGAATTACTGCTGGGTTTTGTGTGCTTTAAGGTTGCTGGATGTAGATGAAAACAAAAAGCAAGTAGCCTCTCAGTGCAGCACTAATCTTGTCTTGTAAGCAAAAAGATCACAACTAAACCCTGTACTCAGTTCAGTAAAATAAACTTTCATGGCTGCAGTGGGAAGGCAGTATAAAATCTTGGCAAAAAGGTTACCTTGAGTTTTATTTCATTGAAGCATTTAAGCACTATTTGGTATCTCTCAAGTAAGACAAATGAGCAAATGCTTTCAGGGAGGCCGATGATTAAGCTGAGGAGCTGAAAGTACAACTGTACAGCCCTCTGGTGCCACGTGTGAAACTCGTAGTTGCCCGTCTGTGTCTTGAGGCACAGGCTGTCCATACTGCCTGAGGGCACTCTGTCACTCTGCTGCAGTTCCTTTGCTGGCTTCTCCTTCAGTCTAGCAAGAGAGTCCCTTCTTACCACCGTACTAGCACACAGTCTCCACTTTCTATTGAGTAAAACTGCAAAGGCTTTAAGTCATTGTCCAATTCAACTTCTTTTCCTTCCAGCTAGAATAAGA
Source organism: Campylorhamphus procurvoides (assembly GCA_013396655.1). Lineage (NCBI taxonomy): Eukaryota > Metazoa > Chordata > Aves > Passeriformes > Dendrocolaptidae > Campylorhamphus > Campylorhamphus procurvoides. The sequence continues at coordinate 339,793 of WBMV01005965.1, read as the reverse complement.
AAGGGAAAAAAAAACCTAATCAGACTTAAACTGAAATCCCTTCACGTAAACTAAATATACATCAGGTAATTGCAGTCAGGGAAAATCTGTCATATTACAGGAATGAAATTAGGTCCTAAATTACAGCATGAAGACTGCCCTCCTGAAGTTAAATGAATTTCCTTAGGCAGCATTTTAGAATGTGATATTGACCTTTAGCAGCATGAAGTATTTTATTGTTGAATTACCCATTTTTAACTCACTTTACAACTTTCGTAAGACAGTTTCAGTTCCGAACCAGGAATTTTAAGTAGGCGATACAGCAGTCCTTTGACCTTCTGAATAGTCATGGACTCTGTCAAGGGGAAGGAAAGAAAAGTTAGTTAGTAGAAAAACACTGGTGTCACTGAGCTGTAGCAAAGTACTAGTGTTTCACTTTACTTGCTTACAGCAACAGTGAAAGGCTGCATTGCTGCTTCAGTTCTAACACTGCAATAATGTCTTTGGTACCTGAAACCATAACTGCTAATATAGAATTGAAAATGGTTAATCTGTGGTGGATACAGCAGCATATGCTACTACAGTTGAGGGGCTTTGATCCCATAAACCAAATTAAAGTGTTACGGCTTCATAACGTACCTTTTTTTGGGTTTGTATTTCTCCATGCTAAACTAAGAGACCTTTGGGGGACACACCAGCCAGGTTCTGAGTACTTGCATCTGGCAACTGTTCCCTGAAGTTTCAATTACCAGGAATTGGCTTTCCCAGCACAAGTAAGTAAATGTCACTGTGGAACTAGTGCCATTCTTAGGAATGGTATAACGTTGTTAGTCCCAAACAAATTGTCAGCAGAGTTGATTATATTATGAAATCAGTTATAGGAAGGGATATTTTTTGTAATGGGTCTTGAATGAGTAGTTGTAGTTTGTTCCTGAGGCGATACCCATGTTTGCAATAGATATGCTCAGTATTTTGATTGAACTTTCACTTCTTTTGAAGCTTTATCTAAAGGCACAGCAATAGTGAGTTATTCCTGTAATACCACACGTTTACTTAGACAAATATTTTTCTATCAAACATTTTTGTAAAAGCTGTATCTATCTGATTTTATGCAACTTGTGATAATAAATGTGATTTTTATTTTAGACTAAAGCTTGAGTAAGTCTTTTCTCTCAGACTCCATTCTGACACTTCTTTCCAAAATACCAGCTTGATTTAGGAGAGTCTTACTCATTCTAGTCTCACTACAGGCACTAAAACTTCAAAAGATGAATTTGGTAGAGGTCAGAACAAGATTTCTAACAATGTATTAGATACTGGACCTTATTATCTAGATCCACAGACTGTGTAATTGGATCTTACAACTTTGTGTTCTGGTTACGTGGTTAACACATCTACCAGCTTTCATACCAGTTAATTAGCCTTTGATTTCCTCAGACACATTAATCATGAAACCAGCAGCAGAGGTCACAAGACAAGCATCAACTTTCAATCTTCAAGCTGGACTGAAAGTAAGTATGAAGGCCAGAAAAATAATGGTTTTTTCGAACAATTTCTACCTTTGTCATTTCTTTATATGACAGAGGAAAATCTTCAGGAGCTGACAAAGCCAGAGGCAGCTGCCATTCTTCAATACAGTTATTTAAAAAGAAACTACAAAGCAACAAGCCAAGACTTCTTACCTGGTAGCTTTTTCTCTACTGGCTTCTGTTCGGGTTTCTCAGGACACTTAATTGTCAAAGCTTAAGAAAGAATGGTGAGACATTAGTGAAAGAACAATAAGCCTGTTCTGGCAGGTTCACAATATTTCTAGTCTGTTTTTATTGCAGATTGTTTCTCTGAGCTCAGCCTGATTCCCTAAAAAAGTCAAGATGGTAGCCTGCATCTGAGCAGCTAGGATAGCATTTAGTCACTCTCTGAAAAATTTTATTAAAATAATCAAATTTTTATTCATCTTTGATAAATTAAGGAAAAATATTTTAGATGGGTTTTTTTGGTCAAAAGGAATATTTACCTAGAAATGAAGCTTTTTTTTTTTTAATTTAAATAACCTGCAGCAGAATGGAAACTGATTATTCAGTTTCAAATAGGCTTTTGGCACACAATATCTCAAAAGCACCATACAAATTATAAGAACATTATGAGCCCAATTCTTTTACAGAGATTAAAGGACTTATCCTTAAAAAAACAAGGTTTATATTACATCTAGCCAACTAGCTCCCTTGTTCTATTTAGTCTTCCACCCAAATGCATTAGAGTATAATGCCTTAAAATACTAGTTTGTCCATGGAGAGAAAAAAAGGTTCTGTTCTTCTGTCATCCTGGAAACACAACTACATGAATTTGCAAGTCCGGGATGTGACCTAGATTAAGTATGTTGATAGCTCCAAATATCAAAGCTACCCATATTTTTCTTGTCTGTCCTAAAGTTAAGAAGTTATAAAAGCATTAATACAGAAAACAGTGTAGCTGAGGTTAAAATCTCAGATGTCTTCTGTAAAGACACTGTCAGAATGGAGTATCCATTACCTCTGTTCTGCATTGTCATAATTAAGAAAATCATTGGGCTTCAGCTGAGGGGGAAATAAGAGAGTACACAAAAGAGGAATCTAGTCAAACTCACTGATATAGGTCAGAAAAGCAGAACTACAAGCTGGAACTCTGCGACACCTCAAAGGCTTTTGAACCTTTTGTTCTCCATATACACCCAGGAAACACTAAGCTTATAAAATATTCCAAACACAGAAGGAAAAATTTTGACCATTCCTGGCCTCTTACTCAGAAGTTGATTTTTCAGTGTCAAAGGCTGTCGTCCTTTCAGTTCTCCTTCTTCAGGTGCACCATATTCTGTGTGGAGGAAAGTGCACATAGATGTGAACCCTTCAAAGACTGAAATTCAAGAGAAGAGCTAAGAGCACTGTAGTGTAGGATCAGGCATGAGCCTTGATCAGCTGCTGGAGCACTCAGGACATGGAGGTGCTCCTTAACATCCCCCAGCTGAAGAGAGCTACCGCCTGCCCACCAGTAGTGATGGAGCAGAGGGTCACAGGTGCTTGGATCTCTGAGGGAGTGAGCCGAAATTCCTGAGGCACAGTGCCCTGAAGGGTGCAGTACTCTGCAGCCACCCCACAGGAGCAAGAGCCACTCACACACAGGCCTGCCAATGGGTAGGCTTTCCCAAGGCTGTAGCAGCACACGGAAGAAGCATCAAGGGGAAGAGAAATTAAGGACAGACCAAACCGGTACTTGCCACAATGCCAGAATTGAGGAAATGTTACTTTTACTTGTACTTACTAAGACAAAGTGATGGGTATCTGGGATGGGCAGCAAGAAATTCTTCACTTGGTTTGTTTTTCTCCGGGTTCCAGTGCCCACCAGCTTTTAACCAGTCATTTCCAAATATTTTGCGATAATCGAGCTCTGCTCCTCTTCTTTCAGCAGGAAGGATCTGTACTGACACAGGAATAGCACATAATATAACTATATACCTTTCCAGAGAATAAAATCAAATTAATGACACTGACTCCTTTATATTAATTGGTGTTCAGCATGTTTTAATGATACCAGGAATCTTACAAACCATATCTTCAAATCCTGACTGATCTATATATTCAGTATACTTTAGAGCCATTAAGAATTCTACAACTCCTAAGATTGAGCCATAAATGAACATCCAAGCAAAGATCTTGCTGTAAATGATGACACAGGATGTTTTTGTAGCTATGAACGTTTGCTGAAAGTTTGATTTGGTTTAGATAATGATATTTTCCTATTGTGGAAAGCAAATGTTGGTATTACTGTCACTGAAACAGATCCAACTATGCCTTTTTTTTTTTTTTTTTTTTTAAGAGTGTGGGTTTTGTTAACAGTTCTGCAACTTCAACACAACACAGGTGCTTGAAAAATCCTACTATTGACCCACCTTCTCCCAGCTGGCCCCGAGTTGGCAACATTCACAAAGAGGGCTTGGTCTTGGTAGCCCTATCAACTGCCCCACTGATGGACTAGTTGGCATTTTACTTTTCCTGCATGCAAACAATCAGTAACCTTAGAAGAACCTTTTTCTCTAGACTTGTGCAATTGAAATATCACATACCTCACAGTTGTTCAAAACCTCCAATTGACTTATCTTGGCAATAATGAGCTGTATCAGGGTCTCTGGGTTCTTCTCTGTGTCCATGAAAGGGTTATTGTTACACTGCAGTGACCGCAAACTTGGTAGTTTATCAAGCTCATTGATAGATGACCACTGAAATGCAAGGGAACAGTCTTTTGAGAAAACATAAAACATAACTTCATTTCAGAACAATACATGGTAACATTGACTTTTCCTAGACAATAAACATGACTGAAAATACTCTTTGACCATCAGAACCAAGTACTTGGATCCTGTTCATTCAGCTGAGGAAAGAACTGCATAACATTTAGTTAAAAAAAACAAACCCAAAAGAAAACAAGGAGCTAGTCAGAATTTTAGATCATTAGAATTATGAGGTAGCAGGGGGATATGATTAGCTACAATAAACATGTTTAACTGACACATTAAGAAATGTTTTTACATTTTTAAATTGTGCCTCAGTGTTGATCAAAGTATTCAGTAGTTGTCTCAGAATCTTAAAATCAGAGAAAAATTCTAAAAAGCAAACTCCAAGTTATTTTTAAACAAAGATATATGTATTTAAAAATGAGAAACTATTACAATGTAACCCACCTGTGATATTTTATTGTCATTTATTGCAAGGCGTTTTAGTGAAGGAAACATTTTAGTCTTGCATCCTAGGAAAAAGAATAAATTACAAGAAAACAATGAAAATTTTAAATAAACAGAATTATAAAGCTATAAATAAATTACTTCTTTTACATACCAAATCCAGCATCAGGAAAGTGTATAGAAGATATGCCAGTGTTTCTAAGTATTAGCTGTTCTAATCTGAAATGTAATAGATATGATGATCACTGTATGTGGAACAGGAAGTTTTTTGTAAAGAAATACTACCTAATTATTATTTTTTTTAAATAAAGATGTACAACTTTTGACATGGTGCATAATCACTTAACAGATGAACAGCAGCCTCACAGACAGCACCCAGACTTCAGCAATGTTCAGGGAATAAAATTTTCAGAGTAAGTGCAACAATTTCAAGCTTTCAGAATGGCTCCTGGTTTTAAAATGTGTGATTTTAATAGCTGGTGGCTGTTTAAAATCATGGCTGCTATTCTGGTGTACAGCAAAAGATAACTCTGCAAATTAGCAAAGTGTGGTTAATCACTTTCATTCCATAAGTATATAATGACAACCAAATAAAACACAGTTTAAGAATGTGTTATTGTACAACAAAAGTAGGATTATATTAAAATAGCTCAACTAAATAATGCAGTTAGTCTCCTCAAGAGGGCAAAATGCCACTACTTCAAGATCTCATAAATCTTTCATGCAACATCAATACTATCGTATTTCTGTCAGCAAAGACCATGGAGATGAATATCCAGGACAAAGAATTTCCTGCAAATCTGTTTGCAGCTACCTGGGGAGATGTGCTATTAGATGCAGCTGATTTCCATCCAGTAACTGGTTGTCTGAAAGGTCTAACAACTTCAGGGTCTGCAGGACAGTATCACGCCTGATATATTGGGAAAAAACCAAACAGAAGCACAGAACATTTAAAGTTATTGCCTAATGAAAACACTAATTTCCCAAGTATATAGGTGCAGGCATGTAATTGTGTCAATTTATAAATGTTTTGAGGTACATCATACGAAGTTTGCATCAATTACTTTACAATGATGTCATGGTGATGTAAATGTTACAGAAATGTAGCTTTATGTACTACATAACTTTGTGGTACATCAGTCAGTAATGACTGACTGACTTATGTTACTCACCTTTCCAAAACTGTAATATTATTAGAAGAAAGGTACAACTCTTCAAGTGCTGGCCATTCTTGAGCACAAAGAAGAACCTAAGAGCAAAACTTTATTTAATATAACAAATGTTGGGATAAATATTCCCAAAATTATACTTTATTGAAATTGGCTCCGAACATGACCAGAACAAGCTGTAGCTCCCAAAACCAGAGAAACAATCATTAAAGATTTCCTAGCCTTCCCTTTCTTCCAGATGGCTCTCTTGTGGCTGGATCCACCAACAGAGATGACATCAAAGGGTTTCAGGTTGGAGGCTGCCCTTCCAGCTGAGGCTGTGCGACCTGGAAACTGAGTTGATTTCATTCAGTGGGTTGGAGTGACCAGGTTTTCCCTATGATGAAGTGAGGAAATGGCAGTACAAACTCTACATATGTACAGAATTCCAGAACCAGCTACCAGTTCTGGAATTTCTATACTCCTCAGGCCTGACAGAATTTTTTGAGTATCTTAATTTATGAGAGTTTGAAGGCTTGTCTGTGATGGGACTGTGCCAGCCTATAAACCCAATAAAAGCAAAGAATTGCACTAATTCAACACGTATCCTGAAGTTTTCAAGTTCTCTAAAGAAAACAAATTAGTTCAAAAAGGGCTACAAATTGAACAAAGATACATGTAGTTTAAATCTTATGCCCTGAAATGACATAATTATTACTTTACATAAATTTCCTTTGCAAATACCTAGAGCAGGTAACCAGACTTAAAAACTTACTACAAAGCAATAGAAATGGCTGGCATCAAACAGAGTCTTGTATGCAGTTGTGAAAGTGTCAAAAATTGCGCAGTTTTAGCACATGAAATTCCATAAGTACTGGAACTGACTGTTTTTCTCCAGATTTGTTCCTGCAAATGGCAAATTATTCTTTCCACTGAGGTTTTTCTTGTGTGTATTCTCCAGAGTCAAATTAAGTGTGAGCTCATCCTGCTACTCCTTCCTTGGTTAGGAAACTTGGAGGAACTCTTTCATCCATCTACATTCCTTTTTTCTGGGAATTTGTAGGTAATAAATGATTTTTAAGCCTCCACCTCTTTTCAAAATGTGATTGTAACTGACTAGCAGGTTCAGGGCTTTTTGAGATGCAAGAACACAGACATATAGACAGAACACAGATGCATAATGCAATCACCTAAAGCTTGTTTTTACAGGTTACAAAGGTGACAAGTGAAGTTCAGAGATCTGGACAATCCAATTCAATTCATTATGTTTAAAGTTAACCCATTCTCTTATAAATGCTCACTGTCCTTGGCACCATTCTCTCTGTTACAGCTGTATGAAGTCACACGGCTGGATGTACATATAACTGTCTCCTTAAATATACCACACAAAGTGTTAACACTGACATTTCTTCAAAAGGCAGCTTTTGATTTGGGGCTCAACTGCTTCATATCCAAAAATAGGAAACATCATCCTGCTGCCATATCTGCAACACACTAAAACTTACAAACTCGGAAATAGAATAGAAATACTGCACAAAACTGAAGTATCAGAAGATTTTTCAATAGACTGACCAAATTATTAGAAAATTGTCAAAACCAAATGATAGGTCACATCACAATTCTAAGAAAATCAAATTGTCCAATTTTCAGCTATTGCTTAAACCAGCTTCCACAGAAACAAAAGTTCATAGATCTCACACTGATTTAACACTCAGGAAAGATCAGAGGCTCATTGTGGACAGCTAATGGGGAGGCTCTAACAAATAGCCAGTGGAGTAGCCACTGATGAGCAAATCAGAAAAATGGAAATGCAAGACCTATTGCAAAAGGGAAAAAAAAGACAGGAAACAATTGTCACCATATATAAGTCTATGATGTTCCTGTATTTTTAGTGTCTTTATCTCAAGAAGCAAATAATATAAATGGGAAAAATACAAAGAAGCTAAACAACAATCAAAGCTATGAAACAGAGAATAGCTCTTCTCAGTTAATTCCATATAAAATATTGGGGCTTATTAAATGAAATTATCAGGCAGCAATAACAAAACCCAAAAAGGGTTAAATTGATGTTAAAAAATGTGGATAGCAAAATTTTCAAATGGGTTCTTAATACAGTTAGATAAATCATGAAACAACCCACAAAGAATAGTTAGATTAATTAGAGATATATAGTCTCAAGATCACAGACACACAATTCCAGATTACAAGAAGCTCTTACCATATGCTTACCCTTTGCCTAGAATTTTTCCCAACTACCTGCTACTTGCTAGTGTCAGAAACATGATCCTGCACTTCTGTTTTAAAACAGATTTTTCTTTTACCCTGTATAATAGTAGATTATATTATAAATGTAGGATCTTAGTTTAAAAATCGACTGACAAATATAACATTATGATTTAAATGCTAACAAAGAAAAAAAGGGTTTGGAGCCTTAAATATGAATTCTTTACATTCAAATGCATTAATTTCTAAGTCACTGATTGCTAACTTTAAGATATTTTACAGGACATTTTACCCTCTTGAAGGTTATATGTTATATTTTGAACAATTAACAATTATACAGTAATAAGATATTTTACTGGTATACTAATAGAAATCTCAGATGTATTGAGATATGTGCAAATAACACACTAATGAAAGAACTTTTTGAAAACTGATGTTCAAGGCATGTAAATGTGGAGCTATGTATAACTGCATAACAGTTAAGCATGTCCCTCTACTGTAAAAAATATTTCAAAGCAATGGAACAGATTTTTAAAAAGGCAAATCCTACCTTCTCTTTTAAAACTCTCTCCATGCCATATATTCTTACACATAACAGTAAGCTACTTTGAAATGCTGCTCACCATTAAATTGTTGTAATTAAAACATTTCTACGGCTTTTAGACTTTGCTTATATTCCCATTGACAATCACTTTATTTCTTCTCTTTTGCCTGGATTATATTCCTTACTATTTTCTATTTAAAAATTGACTTTTCAAGTTACTTCCCTTAGAGCTTAGAGCAGTAACATTTTCAAGAGGATTGTTCACAAAGTACTGAGTAGGTAGTGTAGGTAGAGTCAGGTAGGTCCCTTTATTTTTTCCATTTTGTTTGGCTGCCCTGGAGCACCACTTTTAAGCACATGCTTATGTCTCCCAGCTTATAAGGGAATGAATTGGAATGAATTCAATTTCATAAGAAAGATTTCTGAACGAAAAATGTCTTTACGGCAACGACGAATTGTCAGCTAGAGCAGAGTTTCAAAAACAAATGCAAAAACTACATAATTTTAAATTGCCCTGAGTAACCTGGGTTTTCCCTCTGAAATTTAGTTATCTCTAGAGAAGTCTGATCTGCCGGCAGCAATGGCTCCCACCAGCCTTTGGTCACCCTGGGATGGAGGAAAGCTGCTGGCAGCTGCCAAAATTTTAAACAGCACAATGCACAGATTTACTCTGATGAGCACTAGATGACATTTTACTTGTTTGTAGCCACTTAGTTCTTCCATTCACTTCACCATTCATATTGATGCTGTTGTGGAAGGATTGTCCTACCATAAACCCCATGGATTGTTTAAGAGCACAGTGAATGGACATTAAACAAAAATATAGCAGTGACCATCCTCAAGCCCTGCTGCAAGACTGGAGAATGAAGAAGCTTCTTTCTACTCAAACCCCAGTTTTGGTAAATGCTCTTTTACTGGGTAGTGACTGGCAGGGAAAATCTGAAAATTCATGTCATTTTATGATGCAGTATTGCAAAATCTGCCCCTAAGAAATCCAAATAGTCTGGAATTTACAACCTATTATAAGTAATGTGACACTACTGAGATGCACTTCCTAAGCCCCATCTCTGAAAAAAGGCCCACTGCTAATATATTTGACAACCAGACTTCATTCTTAATAAGAGATACTACTGGGGAAGAGTCATGAAAATGTTTGCATGTTTCAGTGCCTGAAAACCAGAGCTTTGTTAGTTTTGTGCTCTGTGTTGCACGCAACCAGGCATCATGTATTTCAGGAACCATCAGTATGTGCAGATACTAAGCCAATCTCCCGTTGATGCAAAGTGGTGCCAAAACAAGTATTTCTTGTTATATTGACATATTTTCTTTCCACTTGCATTTGTTCTGTTGCATATATAAAAGTATAGACCTCCAACAACTACAAGGACCAAAAAGTTTTCATTTAGCCAACTGTAGTCCAACTGCTTTATCTTGATTTGGCAATTTACAGATGTAACTAACTATCCTTGCCTTAAAAACCTAATGATTCTAAGGAAAAACAAACCCAAGAAAGGTTATTACCTCTGTCCATGTTATTTCAGTTTGATTAAGTGCCAGAATCTTCAAATTTGAAAATGCACCAGATATAGAACTTGATGTAGATGGAAATTTCATTTTGTTTTCACTGTGTAAAAAGAATAAATGTTTGCATAATGAATAATTGCATTTAATTAAGTCACTAGTCTGGAATTACATATTAAAAAGAAAAAGTTTACAAAAAAAAGATTTTAAGAATCATTGCCAAGATGTCATATATTTTTAAATATAATAAAATATACTTTAGTTATATTCAAACATACTCTTTCCTAATTTACTTGTCTACTTTAGGAATGCATATTTATTCATCTGAGGCCTCTTTCTCCCCTGTTCTTCTCCTAAGTTTTGAACATGAAAAGGATGTTTTTCATTAATATTAAATGAAACAGATTTGGGGATTAAATTCCTTAGGGTCAACTGAAAATAAAAAGCCTATGTGACTATCTAGATACCACTAAGACAAAAGTATGTCAAATCCACTCTCAATAGTGAAGTATCGTTACAAAAAAAAAAAATCCCAAATCTGCAGTCTTCAAATCATTTTTCACTACTCACCCCTAAAAAGAAGTTTTTATTTCTTCCCTAAGGTCTAATCTTAATCTGCTTATTCTCATAAAAATCTCTCACTGTAGTTCATACTTACAGGTTAAATTTCCACGCAGCTGGTGGATGGTTATCATTTCTATTCTTCTTCCAACTTTCCGTGTACAAAAATAATCAGTAGCGAACTTACCTTCTAATGCCTTTCTTTTTAAAGCAAACAGGAGGTCAAAACGATAAAAAACTAATTCAGACTGTGTCAGTTTGTAGTTGCAAGCATCAGATTCCAGGATCCATCTCCTTTTGTTTTCCATTTTTTTCAGAAATAACTTCTGAAAGCCCTTCAGTCTAAACTACACTTCTCAACAATGAGAAACTAAATAAAAAAATGTTCTGGATGAATTAAAATAAATTCTCTGTATTCTCACGCATGCTTGTAACAATAATCATGATATTCTCTAGGCAAAGTTAGATTTACAGAGAGCACCCAGGTTGCAAACAGCTGTTCAGTGCTAAATACTGAAGAAAATGGAACACCTACAACTATTTAAAAACCACATTTTTGCAGTATTAACTATAAGAATCAATAAAAAACTGAGTGGTTTAGGCTGCTACCTATTTACAGACTTTAATCCATTGTGTTAGTTCACTCCAGAAAATTATTCTGTTATGTGCCACTTATGGTGTATAGGTGTGTACTAGAAATGTTCCTTTATTTTGACATTATTTTGTGAATTCTTTCTTTTTTCAATAGAATTGCAGCTTTATTTAACAACATCCTCCCTCCTTTTCCAGTTGTCATCAATGTACAAGAGATTTTCCCCCAGATCTGTCACCATGATCCACAATTCTTATCAGCATTATTTTAGGACAGAAATGGACTGGGTTTTGGGATACTGAAAGTTTGGCTAAAACATGATTGATATTCCAGTTTAGTGTCGAGACACTGTTGCTAAACATAATTCTTAAACAAAAGTGGGTCCCTAAGTAAAGATTTGCCTGGGCAGTCAGAATATATCAACAGAGATAAAAACCAGAGATAAAGTCTTAAGACTTTAAAGAAAATGAAAATATATTTGCTTTACAGGTTTTCTATGTAGAAAAAAAAATTCTAAAAATCCTCATAAAAAAACCCCAAGCAGGTTTGCAAACCCAGTAGGCAAACAGCCAGTTACTGCAAACCTGATTAAAAAATGCTAAGCAAGATGTTTAGGAGGTAAGGATGTGTTACTAGAGCTTTCTCAGGCAGGCTGCAAACTCCTGCAGCAGTGTCACGGCAAGGTCTTGGCTCCTGAGGGGCCCATCTGCCAGTGCCACGCAGCCCCTATGCACAAGTACCCAGAGAACACACAGGGAATTTGGCTGTGCCTGCTCTGAAATTGGCCTCCTGCTGCAAACAGGCTCACTGCACACATGCAACGTGGACGCACACACGTGCCAAGTCAGCTCTGCCTTGGGGGAAACTGAGCTTTCAAATCAGCAGAATTAATTGCCTGAGATGTTGCAAAAGTGTATAAGGGCATCTTATGACACTGCAAACCTACGTTTCTATACTCCCTGTTTCTTCTTTTTATAGAAAAGTACTTTGAGCAATTTTTTTACCTTCAGTCTGCCTTAATCTATAATGCATTTTCATCAAGTCTCCCTAGCCAACAAGCCAATTTGCATAAAAATGATGCAATCCCTTATGTGGAACATGCTGACAAGAGCCTAAATTCCTGTAAATGTTTAATGGCTGAAATCTATATGCTATTTTTCAGACAACTGATTTTTCTAATTTTACAAAACTCTAGTCAACATCCATCTGTCCCAAACACTTCTGCAGAACTTAGTTTGACATAGATGCTAAACTCCTAGAGTTCTGTCTTTCCTTGAAAAATGATGTTTTAAATATACAGCACATGCACCAGCTGTTTAAGAACAAGATTTAAAAAGAACAAGTAAGTATTTAAAAACTTATCTCCCATTAAAATGAGTCCTGAGGTATCCAGTTACCTTCAGAAAGCTAAACCCTGAACTTCTTGGTTTTTGTCCCTGCCCCAAAGGAAGAGAAAACCAAATATGAATATTTATACCTGACATTAAGTGTTTCCAGATTCCGAACTTGAGAAGCAATAGCTCTTACTGTTTCCCAAGACGATATCAGATTTTTTGATAGGTTTATATGCCTCATATCTGAAATTTCACGTTAAGAAAAAGAAACTTTTCCCAAATCCAAACTTCATCTTTCAGAAATTAGAATTAGGGTTTGGTTTTGAATAAAATAAACAGAAACAGATTACACTTGCTTGGGCTAAGAGATACTACTCATTTACAGCAAATTTTATTTTGATTTGTGGCATGGACATGGCTTATAATTTTATAAAAGATCTTTACAAATCCTAAAATGGATTAATTTCTATACTGACAGGAACTCTTATCAGCTCTTACAAATGAACAAATAATACCTGCTTTGTATTTCTGTAACACTGTCACAACATGCAGTATACTGAACACATTATTTGTTACATATTGGAAACCACTAAGTCTACAGAACATGAGTTGTAATTCTATGGGGTTATCTATTCTAGGGTTAAATTTAAAAAAAACCAAACAAACCATTGCTGAAGCCTTATGGAATTGCAGTCACAGTAGCAACCTATGACCATACTTCTATTTTTATCCACAATTTGCATTTCCTCTCAAAAATTGTAGGCATCTACTTTTTAACTCTGTAAATACTGCATTAAACTTCTAAACTGCAATTCTAATAATATTTTTAATGAAAGGATACAAGTATCATTCACTGAAGTGAACACTTGGAATGCTAAAGTATGTACTTTACTTGTGGTATCATGCAATGTAGCAAAAAAGGATACTGGCACACGTTCTGCTGATTTCCTCTGTCTCACCAGCATGGCTCACTGCACACTCGCGCACCGAGATATCTACCAGTTTGTTCAGTTGTCTAAATGGGAAAGTACATTCTGTTAATTAATCTTCAAACAGAAATAGGTGTGTTATGTAGATACCTCGGTGTTACAACTAAATAACATCCTTTTCATGCATACCCTCTCTTTTGGAATTAGAAATGTGCAGATTGCTACACTGCACTGTCACTTTTACTTAAAAACACCTCTATTTTTTGTCTTTACATTGCTACTGCAAGATAGTTCCAGTCGAACCACAATTCCCACCCCTAATCCCCTCCCCCAAAACACCCTCATCCAACTGAAATAAAGAGTGATAAAACAGATTAAATATAGCTGTTCAAATTGGAATTTAATTAGAGGTTCCAAGTTAAACAGGTTTCTTGGAATACTTTTTGCAAGGGGTTCTGAGTTATTGGGCATTCTCTGTATCACGTACCAAAAAAATTTAAAAAAGTATTTTTGACTGCTTAGTATGTTCTGGGAGACAAAGGGAGAATAGTTGTGCCATACCAGCTCAGAAAGAGACTGCCACCTACTGAACTAATACATCTCTACTGCTGGAGGCCATTAAAACTGCAATTTATTACACATCATTAAGTTATTTCCTTTCTTACTCTTCCAGGTACATGATATGAACTGACTGAAAGACTTCTTCACTGCCAGTACAATGACTCTCTGCCTTCCCTCTCTTAGTTACAAAGTCAGTAGTGATATGAGTAAACAAAGACTAAATAATACTATATAATACTAAAAAAAACATTGACATACATCTATTTAAAAAAGGACCATGCATGTGCATGATGATTGCCAATATCATAATTTATCTCTCATTCCTCCCCAAATATTGTCACCTTCTGCTTTATGAAATCAAAATGAGGATTGTGAGCACTCAAGCATGACATAATCCCAGTTCCTATCTTTAAAACCTATAAATTTTGAAGCCACAACAGGAAGATTTCTTGTCTCTTCCACCATAGTGCAGTTTGGCTTACTTTTAGATGAGTGACAAGATTATAGGCATGGCAGTCAGTTTCCTTTCCTTACAGCTGAAAATACTACTTGACTAATCAATCACTAATAATGTCTCTTAGATTTTCATTTCTTATACTTGCCTTTGCTGTTCTGCAACAGAATCCATGCCAACAAATTCCACAGTCTTTGTTCCAAATACCAGTGCATTCTCAGTCCCATACTGAACATCTTGCTTATCATTCAATCCGTACCGATCCTTTACTGCAGTAAGAAAATCTACTCCAAAGTTTGCCTTGTTTGGCCGGATAAATGATCCTCCTTTAGGATGCCTAGAACAGAGGAGCCAGGAAAAGGTGAGACATGAAAAGTTATCATAACAATGACTAGTCTCAAGAGCACTAATTACTACTTTTTAAAAAAAACACTGGGAACCAAAGCAGTCAAGAGGCAATTCTGCAGGCTAATTTTAAACATCACTGTTCCTACTCAGTGAGATCAGCTAAGACTTTCAAAGTATCTTTTATAGTATTTGACAGAAGAGTTTACATTGTGAGATGCCACGAGAACTGAAGGACCAGCTCTCCCAGTGTATTTACACATCAAAATTAGTGTCAATGCCATTATTGAAAATAAATTGTCTTCTGTTTCCCAAATCATTATGAGCTCAGTTTCTCTAGAAAAGTAAGTTTCTACCTATGCACAGACACAAAGTTACCTAAATCATACAACAAATGTGTCTGGAGTCTTACCACAACCTAAGGCCCATCAGAATACTCAGGATAGTCACTGCTACATCATATTTGACTTGCATAATTCACTTGTAATTCTAAGAGAAAGCAGCCTTGTCCTTCCATCCACACAAATGACACAAGATGCAAATGGCTTCACTTGGAACTATTATATAAACTCAAACTTTTAAAAATTCTGATACTAACTTGTTAAAAATTTTAAACCTGAATATTCAACAGAAACATCCAGCTAATAATGTATGATCCACACAGTCCTATGAAGTTTCTTGGTTTTTCTTGAGCACTGGAAAAACTTTGTTACATGACAGTTTCTTCCCATGCAATTGCATTGACATTTTCTATCAAAGTTAGCAAGGAAACACAGTATCCAACAAGAACTAGCAGAGATAAGTTATGGGAATGGTATCACACAGCAGATGGGGGATCAGCCAGAAAACACCAAGCAGGTTGGTAGCTATGATTACCTGCCTGCAATCCAGCAAGAAGAGGACTGACTTTGGTAGGAAGCACCCAGAAGGGGCATCGCTTATGTGAATAAAACTCCTCAAAACAGCTTGTAAACATCAAGTGGCTAATTCGCAATCCATAACATGAACCACCAGTGCTACAAAGTTCAAAATTCTCTTAGAAAAAACAATAATTAGAGACCCTGAATCCTATGGACCTATTAGAAGTAGATAGAATAGGTTGGGCACAATATACTAATTTATCTTGATAAAAAATCAGAACTGGAAATTACCTGTGCTAGTTTCAATCATTAACATTTCTAATACTTATTTAAGTACTCCCATATCCTACAGAGGCATCTGGGTAGAAAGCAGATATTGTTTACTTTCAATATATTTTCAGTCTAGTTTTGTAGTGCCTAACTTTTGAGTGCAATGATCACAAAACAAGCAGAATGGCAAATTTGTAGAGAATGTAAACCTGGTATGTACTTCTCATGTTTGACAAGTATTTTCAATACTCTACATTTTTAATCCAGTCACCTTCTCCTAAGAATTTTCCTTTTGAAGTTCTTCACAGCTTGCAAACATTAGTCTGGTTTTAATGTTATGTGACTCTTAATACAACTTCTTAAAACAGTAAACTACATTTTCACCACCTCAACTATAACATCTTGTACCTGCAAAGTATATCAATTTTGCATTTAATTAAGTCAAACAACTTCATAGATAGCAGACAGTGCAGGATTTTACCCAGGGCTCTGAAAAAAAACCCCTTGTATTCTGATATGCAATTCACCCTAGGTCCTGTTGTATGTTTATTCTGACCACAACTGTCCATTTTTCTCTCACCTCAATTCTCCCCATTTTGCTATCACCATCTATGCACTCAGTAGTTCTGCTACTTTTTTCCCCTCTGCTCTCCTCAACCCTCTCACCAGAATTAATCTAGATGCCCACATATGCATCTCTCCTGTCATGCTATTTATCCCTGGCATTATCAAGCCCTTTGGGTCTCTCTATCACCATACCCATTCCTTAGCCCATTTCTGTCCTCTCAGGCCACCACTTCTGTTGGCATCTCCGTCCTCATTGTCTTTGCAGGAGCCAGTTCTATCCAGTTCTATCCCTAGGGGGGAAAAAACACAAAGGAAACTAGCTACTCTGATCCTTTCATAGAAGGAAAATTGTCGTATATTGATCTCAGGACTCTTCTATTTTTGTTTTGATCACAAGATCATAATGTTTCTCTGTCCTGTTGCTATCACTTCAAAGTACTATGCATGCTATTATATATTATCTAACATATACTTAATACAATTCCACAGCGTAAGTTTCTTTTTCAGTTCCATTCTATTAATTTCATCTACCTTTTCAGGAACTGTCACAAAGGACAGGAAAGGGGACTGCAATAGGAACATATTTTCAGACAAAATGATTGTGTATTCAAGGGGAGAGATCCCTGTAATTCATTTTCCCTAAAACATGATGCCTGCATTAACTTTGACATTAAGGCATATGAATTGTACAAAGCAGTATGTACATATCAAACAAATAAGGTACAGCACCTGGACTAATGAAAAAGAATACCTATTAGCAATCAGTCTTCACAATTGGGAACTAAACAGATAAATCCAAAGAGTCAGATGAACCTGACTTAAATTGAACACTCAGAAGTCTGAGAACAGGGATTTTGCTCCCATGTATGTAAAATGTCTTGCAGCCATGACAAAATACTGTATTGAAATGAAGTGGTAGAAGATATGGCCCAATTTCACTAAGCAGAAAATGTGGCATATGCCCAAGTGGGGCGGCTCTGGCAAGCAGCTGGCTCTGGTTAATACTGACAGTTCCTACTGACTTTTAAAATAGAGAGGCTGACCCCAATCTCAGAAGTCATCTTGTAGGACACTCCCTATTCATGATCCAGTACCCTGAAGCATTGCAGCCCATCTGCTGGTGTGCCCAGGGCAGTTCAAAGATATTCATTAAAATTTGCATTAGCTATCAGCTTTCACCGACTAAAGAGTGATGGCATCATTCTTTGCTAACGTAAAATAAAGTGGTGCTCTGCTCATCACTACAGCTACATGATGGCTCTCCATATGCCAGGGAAATGTCACACATGCACACTTATCAGTACCTGAAGAGCAATGCAGGAGTACATAAACCATAACAGTCACACACTTGTGCTGTCTGACTGCAGAAGTAAGCTTCTGAGCCGAGAGACCTCAGCTTTATCAGCCTGGCAGTAAAAGTGGAACAAAGGGCTTCTTTGCCCAGTACCAGCTGTTCGCAGTGATTATTTCTAGGCAATTATCATCATGACTAGAGTAAATACACTACAAGGCACACAAGGTGTCATAAAATGTAGCTGCTTAAATCCATGCATGTATTTTCTAGATAGGCCCTGAACAGATCTTTTCCTTCTAGGAGAAGGTGCCCAACAGATCAGACTTCTTTTCAAAGAATCTACACACTGCAGTAAAGTAAACCCTTCAAGTTTCAGAACATGCTATGGCATCAAACAACACTTGTGACACCTAACACTAATCTGCTATGGTGTATCAGATCCTAACTAAACAGCAGACACTTTGCAAACATCAACAAGAACTTCAAGTTCTTGCAAGTTTACCTTAGTTAAACATGAAAGCTGAGTCTGAGCTTTTGAAAAAACAAGGAAAGACAGACTGACATTTGCAATTCCAGATGCTATCTTAAGTTCTGCTGGTGCACAGGACCTGTTTGAACAGTGGTTAGAGAGAACAGTTTTGCTTCAACACAGTACTACTGGCAGCAGAGAACAGAAGTCTCTGATGGATACAGTGACACACAGGGCAGGAACCAGAACTTCCTAACTGAAACCTTCTCAGGCTAAAAAGAATCTTGGGAATGCATTCTCCCTTTGCTAAATGGCATTTCATTAGCAAAATGGCAATCGTTTTTTCTTCACAAACACTAAAATAATATTGACATTTTTCCTGTATTTGAAGAGTTTGTGCTTTAAGTAGATATTCCTGGAAGTGAACCTGTCATTCTTGAAGAAAACCCCCCTAATTTAATAAACAGATCTTCTTTCATGGAGCAGATCATCTTCATTGCCATCATGCAATATGTACAGGACAACCAGGGCATCGGGCTCAGCCAATGGGGATTTATGAAAGGCAGGTCCTGCTTGACCAACCTGATCTACCTCTGTGACCAGGTAACCCATAAGTGGATGATGGAAAGGCAGTGGATGCTGTCTACTTGGACTTTGGTAAAGCATTTGACACCATTTCCCACATCCTCCTGGTGAAACTAGCTTCCCATGGTGTGGATGGGTGTACTCTTTGCTGGACAGAAAACTGCCTGGATGGGTGAGCCCGGAGAATAGCAGTGAATGGAGTCACATCCAACTGTTGATTGGTCACTAGTGTATCAGATGTGTGATACAGACTCACTCTTGGGGCCAGTTCTGTTTAACATCTTCACTGACAACCTGGATGAGGGAATTGAGTGCAAGTTCACAGATAACACCAAGTTGTATAGAAGTGTTTATCTGCTGGAGGGTCAGAGGGCTCTGCAGAGGCATCTGGACAGGCTGGGTTGATGAGCCCAGGCCAGTTATATGAAGTTCAACAGGACCAAATGCTGGGTCATGCATTTGGGTCACAACAGCTCTGTCCAGTGCTACAGGCTTGGTGCAGAGTGGCTGGAAAGTTGCCTGGTGGAAAAGGACCGCAGAGTGCTGGTTGACAGTGGCCAAACATAAGCCAGTGTGTGCCCAGGTGACCAAGAAGGCCAAAGGAATCATGACCTGTATCAGCAGTGGTGTGGCCAGAGGACCAGGGCAGTGATTGTCCCCCTGTACTTGGAACTTCTCTGGCTGCCCCTCAAGGACCGTGTCCAATTTTGGGCCCCTCACTCCAAGAAGGACTTGTAACCCACAATCTCCTAGGGGAGCATGTGCATAAAACTGTGTGAATGCACCTGTGGGACAAGAACCTGTTTGAAAGCACGCTCATGTTTCAAAAGCTGTATACAAATTTTAACACTGTTTTAAGGCTAGATTAATCCTCATTTCCCTTGAAGGACTGTAGAACATATTATAATTACATCAGACACTGCTGCAACTGACAGCTAAAATAATGCTTCCTCAGTTATTAAGAAAAAAGATCCTATTATCACGGAAAAAAAAACCCAACACACACAAAAAAACGCCACTAGAGAATGCATGGCCATTTCTATCTGATCCCGAGTTCAAGAACATACTCATGATGTCAGCATATTTTGAAATATGGTTGTTTCATTCTTTCGTTTTCATATTCTTAAGATGTTTAATTATCACCACATAATACATGACCCAGATAAATATACTGCCATGAAACACAAAAGTTTAGGTCATATTTTCAAAAAACTTACTGTAAAGATCACATATAGGTGTAAGAAGACCTACTGTCTCAGAAAAGGGCTACAAAAATGATTCTCTGGTAATGTGAATCTCAAATTTAGTTTTACTTTCCTCTTATAATCTTATTTTCAAATGTCACCCTGAAAGACGTAATTTTGAAGTATTATTTTCAAAACTGCCCTAAAAATAATTTTAAAATGTCCTTTCATTGCATTTGTTTACAGTACAAGCTACTCAATCAGCTGCTTCTGCTTATCAGAATTTAGGGAGTGAGCAAAGTAGGCTTGTAGGCAAGGGATACTTGCGATAAGGTTTAAGGGAAAAAAATATGACTTTTCTTCTATGAATTCATCTGCTTACTATTTAACTCACAAACTTTTTGCTGTTGCAGTGTCTCCTGACAACTTGCTGCAGTCAGTATCAACACCAGAGTCCTGTATTCCAAAATTTCAAACATATTAAGTGCTCAAATCTTTACACTTAAATGTAATGCACGTATATACTTAAAAAACCCACACAGCTATGCTATGTTTTGCATGTACAATATGCAATGAACATACCCAACAATTCTGCAGTGATACAAACATAACCCAAATAATTAACACGTACTAGATATTTTCCCTTAACAAGATACATCCAAGTTGCATTAAGTCTAAACATAGACTGTATTTGAGAAAGTTAATGTGGACCAATATTTCACTTCAAAATTACCTAAGGAAGGTTAGTAGAAACTACTGATTTGGTAACTAAAGTAGAAGTTCTAAAACCAACTAAAAGTAATATTGATAACATCCAAAAGTCCCATTTTATTACATACATCTAAAAACATGACTTGTATTTTCTAAGTATTTACCACATTCTAATACCTGTAACTGGATTAATAACAATGGAACAGCCTCTATGGCTTAGCTAGTCACAGTACTTAGAATTATGATCTTTTTAGCATCAGCCAACTGGTAACAGAAGGGTTTGCCCTAAAAATTGCAAAAGGGCATCTTCCCATGACCATCTCGTCAATGTGCATGACATGTCAATGCCATGAATCAACTCACCTGCACTTAAAATACTGTGTCCCTTCATAGCTGCCATCATGCTTTCCTCTCTGAGGATCATCCCATTCCACGCCCAGCCAAATTCCTAAAAAAAAAAGAGGTAGATAAATTTTAAAACTTATGGCATCATATCCATAGAAATCATGGTTGGAAGAAAACTCTGAATTTCACCTAGCTTAACCTTCTTTCTCAAAGCAGGACATTACCATCAACACTAAAACAAGTCAGCCAGGTAGCCAGATCTTTAGAATTTTCAAGGAGAGAAAGTTTCCAACTTATCTGGGCAGCCTACTCCAGTGTAGCAAAAAAGATTTCCCTGCTGTGGCCATTGTCCTTTATTATATAGTCTAATACTAGTAAGAAGAATTAGGCTCTGTCATTTTTGTGACCACTTGTGAAACAGCTGTAGGAAGTTATCAGATACCACTTTTTCTTCTCTTCACCACATTAACCAACCCCAGATCCCTCAACCTCTCTTCACAACACAGGTATATGGCCTGTACCCTTGACCACCCTGGCAGGTCTCCAGAGAGGAAATCTTCGAGATCCTCTCAAGTTTATCTATAAATTTGAATATGTGTGGTGGGTTGACCTGGGCTGGATACCAGGTACCCACTCTGTCACTCACCCTCCTCAACTGGACAGAGGAGAAAAAAATATAATGAAAGACTCACGAGTTAAGGACAGGGAGAGATCACTCACAGATTGCCATCACAGGCAAAACAGATTCAGCTTGGGGAAACTGATAGAATTAATTACCCACCAGAAGTAAAACAAATCTTAACAACTGTTCCCCCCAACCCTCCCTCCTTCCCAGGCTCTGCTTCCTCCCTGCTAGCAGTGCAGGGAGATAGGGAGTGAGGGTTGCAGCCAGTTCATCATGGGTTGTTTCTGCCACTGCTTCCTCCTCCAGAAGGGGAGTCCTTCCCCTGCTCCAGTCTGGGGTCCCTCCCATGGCAGACAGTACTCCATGAACTTCCCATGGGCTACAGCACAGTTCCTCACAAGCTGCTCCAGTGTGGGACTCTTTCCATGGGGTGCAGTCCTTCAGGAACAGTCTGCTCCAGGGTAGGTCCCCCACAGGGTCACGAGTCCTACCAGGAAACCTGTTCCAGCATGGGGCCTTCTCTTCATGGGTCCACAGCTCCAGACCTGCTCCGGCGTGGGTTTTCCACGGGGTCACCACTTTCTTTCGGGCATCACCTGCTCCAGCATGTCTCCTCCACGGGCTGCAGGTGGATCTTTGCATCCCTGTTGACCTTGATGAGTTGCAGGGGAATCTCAACTCTGGTTGAGTCTGGAGCGCCTTCTCCCCATCCTTCACTGATCTTGGTGTCTGCTTACTTGTCCCTTTCACATATTCACACTCCTCTCTTCTCTGGCTACAGTTACTTCTGCACAATGACTTTTTTTTCCTCTCCTATCTTAAATATGTTATCTCAGGTGTTACTATCACTGCTGATAGGCTCGGCCTTGGCCAGCAGCCGGTCTGTCCTGAGGCCTGCTGGAATTGGCTTTGTTGGGACACGGAGGAAGCTTCCAGCAGCTTCCTGCAGAAACCACTCCTGTAGCATCAAAGCCTTGTCACATAAACCCAACACAAGGTTTCAAAGGAGGACCCAGTCTGCTGATCTGCTGCTGCCTGTCTCTCACCTACCCTGACTATGCCAGCACTGTTCATGAAAACTAATGGACAAAGAAAGACACCAAGACCTTTCTGCTGTGAGAAGAAAACGTGACAAACTTCAGCTCAAAGTACTTCTTACACTCCTTTTGACAACTTCTGAAAAAAACACCCAACAACAGTTGCCATATTTACACAAGAACAATGAGGAAAACAGAATTTGTAAGCTGCCACGTCCTACTGGACAACGGTTTTGTTTTTTTGAATTGAAAAGGACATAACCAGAACTCTGGGAACAACCACCGAACGCAAAGATTAGTTCCTTCTGTGCCTTTCCCTGCTGTACGAGCCACACTGCCCACATAGCGCACGGTGCCACAGTGGGTGTCGCACAAGACCCTCCGACCCAGCGCATCGGGAGGCACCGAGGCACTCATCCCGGGATCCCCGCGGTCCGGGCTGCTCACGGGCCTGCAGAGACACCAGCGACCGTGCCCTTAACACACACGCAGCTCGCTGCCCTCACAAGCCGCTACCCCGAGCTGCTCTTTTCCCTCATGCCGCTCGCACACTCCTCCCCATTCCACCCCATTCCCGAAACCCGAAACCCGGAGCAGCCTCCTGCGGTGCCGTCTCCAGCCCTCAGACCCACGCACAGGCTGGGTGGTCGCACCCGCCGCTCCGCACGGGCAGCAAGCACCGCCCTGCCCGGGCCCTCCCGCTCCGCTTCACCGCCCCACTTCCGCCCGGCGCCTCGCCGCAACCGCCGGCGCGCTCCCATTGGCCCCGCGCCCGAGGCACCGCCCCACCTCGGCCCGCTATTGGCCCGCCGCCGCGCCGTGCCCTGCGCGGGCCGCAGAGCTCTCTGGGTAGCGTAGTTCCCAGGGGCGGCCCCGCGGCGCAGCGCTGCGGGCCCCGGACTGCAGCTCCCAGAGTGCCGCGGGGCGAAGGGCGAGTGCCGGGGTTGGGGGGGCTCGGCAGCGGGGCCGGAGTGGCGGTGGGCAGTGAGGGGATCGGGAGTCCCGACCAGGGAATTCCCAGCAGGGAATGCCGCCCAGGGACTCCCAACCAGGGGAACCGGCCCCGAGCGAGCCTGGGCGCTCTCCGGGGAGGCAGCAGCAGCACCCACCCGGTGCAGCTGTGTTCCCACGGCATTTGGTTACCGCATTTATTTCAACATCCCCTGTTTGGGAGAAGCATCCCCGGAGAAGATCCAGGGAAGAGCTGTAACAACGGGAGAGCGCGGCTTGTAAAAGAAAAAAAAAAAAATGAAAAAAATCGGTGTGTCCACTGTGTGTGGATTAACACCTGGCTGTGTTCCAGGGGAACAGAGATCTGGGGAGAGCTCTCGGGTTTGGTAGAGACAGGGTGCCAGGAGATCTAAAAGCTTTCTCACGGGTCTGTGGGTAGGAAACTCGAAGCATCCTATTCGCTGATTTTCACGTTTGTTCATCTCTCATGTGTTTCATATTTCAGTGTCTCCTAACAGCTTAATTCAAACAGTATCATTTGAATTTTGGGACCAAAAGACTGGAACAATCACGACAGTAAGTAATAATCAAGAAGCTCTTTCAGCCCCATGCCTCTGCTTCTACTACGTTAAATCTGTATGGTCTTTTAGCAGGCAGCACATTTGCAATCTTTACTCTGAGCCTCCGACAGCGACTACAGAAATCAAGTGCGGGTATTCGGTAACACTAGTACATTCCAATCAAAATAACCCGGATAACGTGTAAGTTCTTTAGCACACGCTGAGAGCTTGCATCTTCAGGTAACAGGCTTTAAGGCTGTGCTTTGCTGTCTCGCATAAAGCAGCTGCTTCCCACAGGGACAATCCAGCGAAGCTCTCTGTGCCTTTAGCTCAGAGTCCTCCTTTGCCACAGGTAATGTGTTATTTCAGGCCAACTAACAGCTTTGGGGAAAAATAGATACCCTAGTCCTTCTTTCACGTCTTTAATGGTGGTGGTGCCTCATCTGGGTTCCTAAGCCCACTCATCTCCACAGAGGGCACCCTTGGAACGATCTGTTCCAGTTTAAAACGATGCTGAAGCTGCACAGACAGTGGTACAAGTGCGATAGCAGGAACAGCAGTAAGCTCTCTTGCTCTCGTTTTCTGACTCATCTACTGTTCTGAAGACAAAGCTGAGAGCACGCTATGCTCCACTTTGTGTGACTACATGTCAGGAGAAGTGTTGAAAACAAGGAAATACTTTTCATGATCTTTCTGTCCCCAGCTGCAGGTCTGATACACTCAGAATCTACACCCATGTTTTTGAATATATGTATTTAGTTTTTCTAAAATAATCGTAAGAATAGCCTAACTTTGTTTTTCATTCTATTTCTTTGCATTTCTTGTTTTAGTGCTGTAATCAAATAGCTATTGTTCATCCTCTGTACTTGACAAGGAATGGAACAGTCCCAATGCCAATGAAGCAACTAGATCATTTTAACATTTTCACCTTGTTATCTAGAATTGCAACTTCTGCATTTTATAAGCACCTAAGCAGAAATGAATTTAGCTTCTGGATTTATTGAACATTTATGTTAGTTAATGTAAAACAAATATATTAGGTTTATAGCATAGTTTTTATATTTCTGGAAATAGAAATGACAATTCCTTCTTACAGCTTTTACTTTGACCTGTACATTCCATCCCACTCTCAGAAAGTTAGCTAGAAGTTATTCAGTTAAAGCCATAGAAAAACTGTTGGAATTAGTTCCATGGTTCACGTACTAATTCTGCAATTATCAGAAATGTTAAAGAATTCATTTTTTATTGCAAACGTTTTTTTTCCCCCCTCCAATTTGTTTACACAGGTTTGGTGTCAGCCTGGTTTTAATAACTTCAGTCAGTGAAAAGTTATGCCTCCCTCAGCCAGCAGAAATTCACTGCAGAGTAACACAGTAGACTGCAAGAGAGCAGGCCAGTTTTTATGTGTTTCAAAATACAAAACCAAAATTTATGCATGTCATTTTTCCTTTTTTACAGACTTCAGTAATTACTGAGTGATTAAGTAACTTTACACTATATGCTCTAGAAATAGCAACTGAAACATCACGAAGAGAGTAAAAATTACCTAGTGTGGTCAAGAGATGATGCAACTCCTTGTCAGCATGAAGTTCATAGACCAGAGTGGAGAGTATATTTAGGGAGTTCAAAAGAAGAAAATTACCTGTGATATCCCTTCACATCAGAGTTAGTCTTCTACACAAATTCACACCAGATTTTGTAGTGCTTTCCCTGAAAGTGTCATAATAGACCTTCCTGGGGAGTCTCCCTTGGTTCTCTATGCTGTACTAACCCAAGGTGATCAGTAAATACCTTTTGAATGAGTTTATTATGAACTTACCTGTTCCATAGGGTACAGAAGTGCGGAACACTATCGGGATTAATGTGCTTTAACCTGCATCTTTGTTATAAGTTTTGCCGATAATATGCTTGAATTAAATTAATGAATCACAGATTATTTCTAGCCACACCTCGCAAGGTGCCTTCAAAAGTAATTTAAAAAAAAAAAGTTGAGCACTGATGCTCAGCTATAGTAAAAGTTATTCAGGAAGGATGTTAATGTGAGGTAGCAGTCAAGTCAAACAGGCACATGGCAGATTATGTCTCCCTGACTTCAAGAACAGAAGAATTGTTAAGAGAAAGAAAAATATGGTAATGAAACAATGTACTCTGTTTAATCTGTATCTTTAATCAAAACCTTTAAATAATATATTCAAATAAAATAAATAGCAGAATAAATAATTTTTAACTTGAACATCTCTCACAGTGTATTTGGAAAACAGAAAAAAAGAGAAACTCAAAGAAATTACTCACATTCTTTTGCTTTTCCTCACAAAGTCAAATAAATGCTGTAAAATGAGGTGAAATTACATGAGGCAGCCTTGGGAGCCTAAAATGCGTTTTCTTATTCTCTCAAATCCTTTCTCTGGCCTCTGTCCACCTGCCAGCTCTGACATTCATCAGGCTCTTGCTGAGTAGGATAATTCATTAACCCAGACAAAAATTAACTTTTCTTCCCCAGGGCTAGTGAGTTAAGTTCTTTCATAAAAAGACCTAACGGGCATTACCACTAGTGCAAAATAGGTCTCAAAAGCAAACAGGTAGGAGAGGGAAAGTAGCTCAAGCTACATGGGACAAAAATAATTTATGGCAATATAAAATGTTACAGGCTTTACCTTCCTGAGGAAAAAAAGTTTCAGGCATTTCAAGATTGCAGAAAATCTTGGATTACATTTGTAAAGGAGTATGGTGAACCAAGATTTAATATTTTAAAAGCAGACCCAAACCATTTTGTTTGTACAGGATCAAAAACGATTTGGGTGGTATTAGATATGCTGTGGTATTAGCAGCAGAATAGAAATGTAACTGAAAGAAGAATTACAGTGAAAGTACTGAGCAAATAATACAAAGAACATAGTAAATATCAAACTTGAAATGTAAAACTATTAAGACGTGACAAAGAGGAGAAACAAATGCCCATATGGCACTTGCATATGAATAAAAGCCTGGCCCAATTCAGTGATAAAGAGATATTAAAGTTCAAACCGCACAAATCTCATGTTTTTATAGCATGCTAGCATTTTAACAATAACTGAGGAAAGCAGCTGTTAATATAGGAAAATTCCATAGCACATAAAAACAAATTAGCAAAATTAGTCATGAAGCTGAAACATAAAGAAATGGCAAGTTACTTTCCCCTTGCCATTAACATTTTTAGACTGTTTGTATCAACAATTGTCTGATACATAAAAAGTCGCTCTTAGTAGGCACCTGAACACCCCGAGTTCAGAGAGGGGAAAGACAAGCTACTTTCTCAGGAAGGTCCTGAAATCATGCAATTTTCATTATAATTGATGGCGATAGCATCAGCCTTTGAAAAGCAAAGACAGATGTCCCATCCAATGACTGGCTAC
Source organism: Campylorhamphus procurvoides (assembly GCA_013396655.1). Classification (NCBI taxonomy): domain Eukaryota; kingdom Metazoa; phylum Chordata; class Aves; order Passeriformes; family Dendrocolaptidae; genus Campylorhamphus; species Campylorhamphus procurvoides. Next base: position 312,041 of record WBMV01005965.1, on the reverse strand, counting down.
TCAAAGACAGGTGACAGCATTCATTTACATCCAAGCAAGCACACAATAAAACACACTGAGGTAGGGGGGAAATCCTGCAGACTGATGAGTATTTGCATTTCTCTTTTTATGCACTGCCAGAGCTAAAGCCCCAAGAAATGCATTGATAACCTGACCAAAGTAGCACTTGTTGGCAATGGCAGGAAGATAATAAGGGGGAACAATTCTGGCTCAAAGGTACTGACAGTGAAACCAGCATCCCCTTTGTTTCCCCATGGACATCTCCACTTGCAGCTCAGATTTCCATTCCACAGCACTGCATATCTTGCAAAGATCAGGAAAAAACCCTATTCCCTGTGCTGTGGGAGGCATAGCAACAGTGAGTGGCACACAACTAAACTAATTCTGCAGCCACAAGAACTCCCATACTGCTTTAAGGAAGTGATTTTCCTAATATTGCTTAACCTCAGGCGCCTGAACCAGTGGCATCATTGGAGAATTTGATGAGAATGCACAATCTCATAGCACCAAATAAAAAAAAATTTGACTAAGGAACATCATCACTACTGATGTTCCTTTCTTTAATACTTAAAGATGTTCTACCAGATGAAGGGGAAATATCCCAGCCTCTCCCAACTCCTAAATACATCAAGAAAAACCCTCACAGTTCTGTTTATCTTAACTAAAAGGAAGATCAACAACACTCTGCTTCTGGGCCTTTTCAGGGATACCTTCAGTGTATGCTTTGAATACTGGTATCAAAAGCCTCGAAGGCAGAAGAGTAGGACAGAGCTGTATGGTTTCTTTTCTGGGAAAAGAAAGCTGGACCAACTTTTCCCTTCCTACCTATTTGTGGTTTAAATAGCCTCCAGCTGGAAAACATTACTGTACTTACTCCTATGTTAATGAGGCACACTTTGCAAGATATGGTATTAGAATAAATAATGCTGTGAATTGCTAGAATGAACCAAAGGAGCAGTGATGTAGCAGAAGTTTCAGATGATAAACAAGTTTTATACAGAAAATAACAAAAGCTACCTCATTATGAAAGTTTGATTACAAAAAACTGTTTACATCCAGCCACTAAACAGACATGAAATGGCACTAAGTGCACTTTGCATTGTGTTGCAGTTACAATATCCTAATAGGCACAAGGATACCTTTCACAGTAAGACTAGGAGATTCTCCTGACAACAATAGTCTTTTCAGTGCTCTCCCCTATTCAACATCAGCTGCAACAGTGCTTAGAAACTCCCAACACATGGCACAAAATAAACGTAATTTGCTGCAGATAGTATTTTATCGTAACACATTAGAATTTTTCATAACTTGCAGTGCTTAGTATGCCTGTAAAAGAAATTACAATTCTCTTTCATTAACATTAAAGACACCTTTCACCAACTTCAAGCTATTCAGTCCTGGCAGCCAGGTTCATTCAGTGAAAAGGCTATTACTCTGTGCCTAATCACACAAAGATTCCTCCCCAGCATGCAGATAAAAAGGATAGGCTATCATCCATAACTGCATAATATCTCTGACTGAAAGCAGTCATGCTCAATTTTGTAATGTCTGATCACTTTCAGAAGAATATTAAGGCTGCCCAGGGAAGATGTTATGGTCACCTTCTTCAGTTAGTTTTCTCAGTGGGTTGACATCAGGGCTCTCCCTGCTTTCCAGGGAGAACACCTGCAAAAACTATCCTGTGGCTGTTCGACGCCAAGTACCTCTGGCCATTTCAGAGTATGCTTGAACTAACACCACAGTTTATAGCACTACTCCTACCTTTGATACAAACCATTATCTTCCTACCCCAAAGCAAAGCTTTATATAGGTGTAAATACTAAGGGAACTGAACATGATTAAAGCCAGCCCAGCCCAGAAAAACCCAAATATCTCTGCTTATATTTTGTTCACTTTTTCCTTATATATATTTATTTGCATGTAGAGAGATGAGCAGAGGGTTTTGTCAGTTACCAACCCTACCACTCAATCTTATTCTCCGTCCCAGTTCTACTTTGATTTGTATACAATTCTAAAGATCTATTTAAGCAATTAACAAAACTGAAGCAGTACTGTAGTTCGTAGAACAAGATACTGTACTTTGTTTTAGCAAAAAGTTACAGATCTTGTCTCTTTGGAGAGACCTATAACATGCGTCAAGACAGCAATTCAGAACAGGAATTAAATATGAATTATGAATAATATGTTGGAGTAGTTCCTCAATATTAGGCAGAGATTAGAGACCTGCACCAATTATAATGTCCTAAAGTTACCTGATGTGAAGCCCTTTCCACTTCTAGTAGCAACTCACTATGTTGCTATTTACAGTTACATATATGGGCTCTAATGCATAGATTTAAGTTCCTGGCTACAAAATGTTTGACAAAATTTCAAAATCTAAAACCCGGTGATCAAAACTATTCACTGCAAAGCAGGAATCAGCAGCAGATTTTCGCTTGCTGATGTGATGGAATCTTTTCTCTAGGGTACTTCAAAATCTTACAGAGTCACAATTTCAGACTAAACATGTCTTATTTGCATATAAAATGCTATCTTTCATAATTCACATTTCCCTGAAAATATCCCCAGAAACTGGACAGGATATTCACCTTAGAACTTAGTAAGCTGATCCAGCTGATCTTCACAAGTCTAACTCAGGAACATCACACAACAATTTTATGTGCATTGTGGTTGCAAGTATCTTCTTTTGTTATTTAACATATATTTTGGTTTACCAGAGCATTGTTTGAAAATATACACGTCAATATGATTTAACACAGAATTTCAACCAGAAATCTAGGATAGCCTGGTCAGAGACACAAGAGTTTTAGGCATGAAATAATGCCTATGATTGCATAAACACGATCAGGTTTAGATTCAAAACTTGTTTCAGTTGTAGTACATCTGCTTTAACAAAGTCAACTGTAAGCAGTTACAGTTAAGACTTAAAAAATAATAATAGGATATATATTTAAATACTCAGTGACAAGTTGTTTTTAACAGTAATTTCTGTAACATGGCTACAAGAGAAAGTTTTACATGAGACTAATTATGACACCTCTCAGTCTGATTACCTTTCCATTTTAAAAAGAGTTTTCATCCACACACAAGTTAATTTTTTAATTTTCAGTTTCTTTGAACATTTTGCTCAGCTGTTCAACTAGTGCTACAAGCTCAGGGTTTCCCCCAAGTGATTCAATTTGTTTATAGGCTTCAGATTCAAGCTCTTTCAATGTATTCCGAGTGTACTCAAAGGAACCAACATTTTCAAGGTAATGTACACAGTATTTTTTTATATCTATATTCTCTGTCCTTTGACGTAAAATGTTTTGCACCTGAGTACTTTCAGGTCTTGACCAAATTGCATGAATGGTTGGGAATGAGAACTTGCCCTCAGTTAAGTCTTCACAAAAACTCTTGTTCTCACTATATTCTTTGGAGTGCAAGTTGGCATAGTCATCTCTTATTTGGAAGAAGAGACCAAGTGTGTTAAGAAGTGGCTTTAAGTCTTTTTTATAATTTGAGAATAGCTGCATGAGGCCTACAGCTAATCCGAAGAGACCACCTGTCTTTTGCAGTACCATAGCTTTATATTCAGCCTCCGTAGGACAGGTGTAAGTATCCCTCCAGTAAATATCCAAGCCTTGACCTTTATGAAGCTCCAAAAGTTGACGAGTAAAAACTTTAACAGCATCTGGATGATCAAGGGTTAAAACCTTCTCTAAGCCAAGAAAATATACATAATTAGCACAGTTGATTACAGATGGAATTCCATAGATACTGTGTGCCACTGGAAAGCCCCGTCGCAGCTTTGAGTTATCTTCAATATCATCCACAAGTAGGCTTGCATTGTGCAACATCTCTGTCACTTCAATGATAACCTATTACAAAGAGAGAAAATTGTTAAGTCTCACACTGTAATTTAATCCCCAGTTTTGCAAGACCTTATTTAAAATGGCTGCTGTTTTAAAGAATTATATTCTCTATCACTGAGGTCCCCCTTTAGATCCCTTTCTTCTAGTATTAGTACATATTTATGATTCTCTTTATCAGCAGTTTGCTCTAAGTCCTGGATCATGCGATCTGTCTTTTGTGTATTTTCAGACAAAGTTAACTTACTCCCTGAAGTGTTTCTACTTGCATGCTTCTCTTCATTGTTGCTACATCTCTAAAACAGCCATTGTCTAGGAGCCTGTTACTAGAAACATGATTAAGGGAAAAGAAAATAAACAGTGTTTTAAAACCTTTGATTCAGTAACCTGAAATCTCCTGAAGTCAGTTCTTGAGAGTCTCAAGTATCATCCATTATCACATTCATCTCATAAACCTTGTTTTGATAAGCAGAGAGTTCATCTTTTTTTCCCACGCTTTGTGTGGTATCTTCAGTACTGAGCTCTTAAAGGACAGACTATTCTCTCTAAAACATCATTTGGAGAATTTTTGGCAGAAAGACAATAGCTACAATTTCTTTTGGGAAGCTTCCTGCACACTACTTGTTACTAGGCGGACCAATATCATACACCACCTGAAGTGTGCAATCAACTGTTCAGAACGTCAAGTTTGTAGCTGAGTGCATTGGACTAGAAGTGAACTGTAACAACTAAAAGAATGAAGAATCTTAACACTATGCATTACTTTTATTGCACAGCTGCTACGCAAGCAACAGGTATATTCAGCACCTGCTTAAATGGAAATAAATTTAAGCATTTAGAACTGCATACTGTATAAACTCACTGCAAAACACATCTGATTAAGATATGACTTCTAAAGCTAACGCACCAATTACACGTGCTAGCTACAACACTGAATTCGTCAACACTCATCAAAAAACTGCTAAAAAATACTAAGGCCACCATAAAATAGCAGCAAGTACCTAGCATGGCCATATTTGGTAGGTGCTGTAGGATAACTTGCTGAAAACAATTTTTTGAGCAGCGAGCCACCTGACATTCAGTGACCATTGCCCCAAAGATTAAAACCCAAAACCCAGGAATTTAATTGCTCTTCCAAGATACAACTGCTAGAACAACCTACTTAAGCACTCATGACTCACCTACCAGCAAGAAGCAAGCCCTACTTAGACCTGTAAAGATATGTTGTTGTCCATAGACTTGAAATCAAAGGATAAGGTACTTGCTTAAAGCAACTTTATATACCTATTTGTTTGAGTATCTTTTGGTCCATTATCTCATTCTCAGTACTATCAGAAAACTTTCTCTTTGTTCTGTGAATTTCTTGGATAAGCCTACTCTAGCATTTCTTTTGCTAACTTATTTCATATCACTGTCAGTTTCATGACTCCTTGCAGCTTCTCTACATTTAAGGTTTAATGGAAACAGTGCTTCACGACTCTGTATTTCAATCAAGTTATACTGTGAACTTAAGACAGTGTCAAAAATGCTTCAAAGGTGAAAGTAAGGAGTGAAATGGTTCAGATAGCAGAAAAAGCTTATTTTATAAGACATCAGGAAGCAGCTCAAGAAAATGAAGACTGCTCTTCATAATGAAAGTTGAAGACCCCGTACAGTGTTATGTTTTCTGACAACCTAAACTATCTAATCAGTACCTGTTGCACTATCAGTCCAACACAAAGATTTCTTCTACCTCCTTATCTGCAATAGCTTTAAAATTTGTTTGACCCTGTACTTTGCCATTTCAGTGTCTTCTTAGGAGAAGGTTCATCTGACAAACCCCGTGTTCTCTAAAGCAATAAGCTGAAGTCTCTTAGTGCAGCACCAGTGGTGGGGGTGAAGAGACTACTTGGCTAAGGGGAAAAAAGTGAAACCAAGTCAGTTAATTGCAAAATCAACTGCCAAGGAACAGTGGCCTCAACTGTATCATCTGAATAAACTACATAAAGACAAATAATCTAAGGTAAAAGAAGTTCCAGAATGAGTGCCAGAATTCAGATTTTTATAATTCAGATTTTTAGTAAAAATAAAAAATAACTGGAAGGCAATCAGGCTGTTAGACACAGGGGACATCTTAAGAAGATTATGAGAAATGTCAAGAAGATGACCAGAGGTGGTCCTCCAGTCTTCAACCATCCTTACTTATTAGAATTACTACAGGAATGCACAAAAGCTGTAATAATTGTGTCAGGATACAGATTAAAGATGACAGGGCCTTGGTTTTGTCGTCAAAGACCCCAAAGAATAAAAACACTAAGTTCCATCACAGAGCTTAAGTAGTAAAAGAAACATTAAAGCACTGTTTTTTTCGTAAAGATAATTAAAACAAATGGTCCAAGTTTTCAGTAGCAATTACATGAGCATCAGTTTAAACTGCCAGAAAGTGTAACTTCTGTTCATACAAGGCACTAAAGCTTTAGTCTGCTATAGCACTAAGCAAAAATGGACCACATTGTCATGGGTGCTCTCCAGAAGGGCAAGAGGCAACAGTCAGACTACAACATCAAAAAACCTAGTTGAATAGAATAGAAGGGTTTGTTACAATGGATGGGGTTCAGCATGAGAAGACACACCTTGGAAAGCTCCAGAAACCATATCATCAGATTTTCAAACTCAACAAGCCTCCCAGAAGCCTAAAGTAGCTACAGAGCAAGCCCTGCTTTAAGAAGAGTGTTGTGCGAGGTAACTTCCAGAGGCTCCTTCCAATCTGAATTCTGATTGTGATATTAGAGTAAACCCACATTGCTATATAGTATGTTTTATTTGGATATGTATCTGAGCACAAAGGGTAAGATGTGTCTAAGTGAAAGACAGAATAAATACGGCTGAAGAGTTATATAGACAGGTTGAAAAACAGAAGAATTACTAGGTTCTGAATGCAGCCTCTTAAACCACTTTGCTACTTGAGGGCTATGAAGTGTTACTCAAGCCACCCTAACAACTAACAATTACTCCTTCACAAACTCTAAAGGTACTTACTTCCATCAACCATTAATGAAATTAACAAGCGACCAGCGAGGTAAGGGTCAAAACCCACAACTGATTATTTTCATTCCTTACATTATTCTTGGACACAGAATATTCTGCACTCTCTAGATGCAGTTTAGCAAAACTGCAGCCTAACCTAACAAAGAGGATCATTTTTAATTTGACAAGCCACAGTGTTTACACAGCCACGCATCCTGCACAATTTGTCCAACAGAAAAGCAAAAGGGAACAAGAATTCCTAGTTTAATGCTTCTCATTTCCAAGTAAGGACTGTAATCTGTATGATATACCTGTCACAGTTTTAGATTTTTAAATTGGTTTAACTGCAGTCTTTGATATTCTTGTATCAAAATATGAAGATTTTATTTCCAACCACTACCTCTGTGTAGTTTACAAGATAACTGTCTAGCTTCTTTTATAAGTCATTAAAAACTCAGTACTGAGTTATGGTAAGTGGCTAATAGTGATAGCTGCTTATCTACAACTTCAAAGGCTGAACACACTTGGAAAGAAGTAACTATTCTACATAAGACATAATTTCTTTAGTGTTGCTCACAGTGAAAGCTTTGCACTCAAGTTGTTTTCCTGAAAGTTTACTTTATATTCAGAAATTACTGCAATTTCTGATTATTTATGCTACATAAGAGAATCCTCTGTTATCAGTGACCTTGGAAGAAAGAAAATAACCTTTTAAAAATAATTAGACAGTACCTGTATTTTATCTTCTGGAACATTCAGCCAGTGGTTAAAGGCTTGTGACAGTTTGGTTCTCACTTGCTTACCTACAATAAAAATATTACAGGCATTTATAAGAATAACAACTATAGCTGATTTGAGATTCAATTAAAAAAACTGATCAGAATGATAACCCAAAAGTGGAAAATACCAGTGCACAGCTTGTTTACTCATTGTATAAACATCAACTAGCAGTAGTTTCAGTTTGAAATATTTCACAGCAATATGCAAAGCACGTATTTACAGGTTACTATATTTAGTTTTGACAGTTTAATTAGTAAGGGATCCTGAGTATGCTGGTAACCTGTACAGACCAGCTTGCTACTTCTGAAAGGAAGCCCTAGTTTGAAAGGCATGTTCATTTTGGTTAAGATTAAAACATTTCAATTACGATTCATTATTAGTGAAAGTATGGGTATTTGTTGAATATGTATTTCTCTCAACTGTTAGTTTGTTTGCCTGTACTATTTTTTACTTGCTACAGAAAACTTGTAAAACAGAAAAGTGACGTTTCATATACTTACTAAATAACTGAAAAAAAAAGCTGAACAGAACATCCCAAACAGAACAGAAATTTCCAAGAATTCAGGTATTTATCTTATACCCAAGAAATCTGCCAATAAATACTAGGATTTGGTCTGCTTTGGTTAAATCTATTTTGTTGGAGCCAGGCAATCACCCTGTTTCATAGGAATGAAAGACGAGATCAAGCGTTCAACTTTAGTATTAAAATAAGCAGTACTATTCAATCCAGATACAATTTACATGACAGACTTAATTTCAAGAGAAGTTAACATCTATGCCTATAAATTGCTGACGCCAACATTCTTTAATAATTGGCTAGTTTTCAGGTACAAGTATTTATTCAATGTCTACTGATGTTCAATGTGAGATAAAGTCATCCCTTACACACACTGAGACAATTCTGCTCTGAACTTTGGGAAGCTCAGCTATGTATAGGATCTTCAAAGAACTTAAAGGTTTAGAAAAACAACTCTGCACATGTAGCTCATAAAGAAGGCCTTTGGAAAAAGCTTTAAATAAACGTCAAAGCAGTGCAACATAGACAGTGGGTTCCACATTACTTGTCTCTAGATCTACTGAGACATAACCATTTCATAATATTAGTCCTGTTGATAATTCCATCTTGCCTATAGTACTGAAGAAATTTCAACATTTAAATCTCTCCCTAAGCCTTCTCTACTGCTGTGTGACCAGCATATACAGAACAGAATAATAAAAATGGTTAAATTCTGCAGTGATATACCCTGGAGAAATCAGACTAAGAATTTTTCATGTTCTTCTTAAGTCACCACCAGGTAAGCAACAGATTCGTGTGTTGGGCTCTATAGCAAGGGTGATAATCTTCCTCTCTAGATCAGAGGTCCACAATTTTTGTCTCAGTTCTCAATGAGTTCCACTAGTTCCCATCGCCACTATCTTTTGGTTTTCTCTAGAAGAGATTAACAAAATGATCATCCCCTCCCCCAACAGCTTTGTCCTCTGGTTCTGTCCTGTGTCAAAGAGCATTCTTACCTGGACATACAGTCATTGGCTTGTTTTCTCCATTTTTTATTGTGCTGTTTAAATACTAATTGCTTCCTGAGAAGGGAGGGATTGTTTTGTCTCTCCTTGAGAATAACTGTTACAAAGATCTGCCAAACTGTATGGCTTGCCAGTTAAGTACTAACAAATATTTCACTACATTCATAAAGAAAACCACTCAGAGATAATATCACATTAAGGAAGTATACCTTATCTACAGCTGTTTATTCACTTCTAAATTACATTGATACAGACAACATCAACTATGTTTTTTTTTACATTAGGCAGCTAATTCTGTTTTTCTGAATATGTTTCCTAGAAAATATGCTTACAGAATGCTGGATGTTCAGCAACAAGCGTTATTTCATCATGAGAAACTTGACTACTAGCACACACTCCAAATGGTTTAGTAACATGCACAGTGGATTCAGCCACTTCAGTTCCTTGGTACAGACAGCATTTGAATTGCTAGACTTGTTCACCTTGACTAGCAAGACTTCCTAGACACTGACTATTCAAGCTAAAAACACTATCTGTATAGTGAAGCAATTCACCTTTCCTTTTATAGGTGCAGATTTGCTTGTCTTCTAAAGGAACATTATTGCTACATAAATGCTATTTGATCTTGTTCTGAAGTCAATCTTCCGCGGTCTGTGTGACAGTACAGCAATTTTCTGTATGCACATTTAAAGCCTGCAGCCATGCTATCATGGCAAAAGAACAAACCTCTCTAATACAGGTCTCTAAAGTCTAGATGCAGAAGACTCCATTCCTTGCAACACCTTGCCTCTCCCCAAACTAGACAACAATACAGGGACACTAAGACAAAATTAAAAGGAGCACTGCCAGAATTATCTAGTTTCTTCACTGTCACCTGTTACTGCTCTGATAATTATTCTATGCAGGCTATTGTAAAATTGAAGAACAGAGGCCTAAAATCCAAAATTAGAAGATCCACCTACTGTATAGAGCTATAATAATAGACATTACTGCACTAAGCTTTTATTAAAGCTGTGCTAGATGCATTTGGTTCAATCTGCCTCAGATTATTACCCAATACTACCCAAATCAAACAGCAACATGAAAAGCTTTTCTCCTTAGTAATGCTAGGTGGAAAAGGTGAGGAAAAAAAAAAGTCAAAATGTAGGAGATTCATTCTGATGAAATTTCTTCTACAGATAAAAATGTTAAAGCTTTATCCTTAAAACAAATATCAAGTTAGATTAAAGGTGTACTGAGGACATTCGCTCCACCTCTTCAGATGAGAGGCTTCCCATTTTAAAAAAAAAAAAAAAATCAGCCAACTTACTCTCTTTATACACAATTATTCTTGTGACAGGGAAGACCCAAAAATCACGGACCTCCAGCTGTGGACAGGCTCCTGGTTAGTATTTCTTCACTCTTGCTGCATTAAAGTAACAATAAATTATGCCCTTTAGGCAGCACCCCACTTACAGGGAGGGTACATAAAAGGGCTAGAACAGCATGGGAAAGAGCAGAGGGACTATTAACCTAGCCCCCATTAGAGCATCACTAAGCTAATTCAACTCATTAGCCCAGCAGAGAACTGCTTTTTGCTATGTTAGCTTTCTGCCAGCTTTATGTACTGAGTCAGCTTATGCAGTGGATCTGCCAGAGTCAGTACACGGCGAGCAGCAGATGCTGAGGACCAGAGAAAGGGGGCACTGCCCTTCTGAAGGAAGCAAGCCACTGTATTATCTCAGCTATATTGTACACTTGCACATTTAGCTGCATTCTCTGATGGATTAAAACTAAATGAAGTCCCCCAGCAGACCTCCCCAAGAAGCCACAAAAACACTACAACCAGCATAAGTAAACTGCAGGAAGACAAGGAAAGAGAGCAGGCATAAACACTTATAACCTAGGCAGCCATTTCTGACAGAGTAAGGTCACTGAGAGAATTCTCTAGCTTAACTTCCCTGTTCAAAATAGTGTTCAAAAACCAGTCCAGTGTTGTGATCCTGATTTATGCCTTGTTAATTCTGACAATCCAGAAGGCCAGTATCCCATGGTCACCGCAGCTACGGTTGCCTCCAGCCTTCATGTCCTAACCAATTTTTCCTTATTTCTAAGTGTGAAATCTGGCGTAATGCCTTCTTTCATCAGCTCCTTGATCACCTGTGGTAGCAAGATGTCATCACTGCATTCCACAAAGCTCCTGGATTGCCTGTGTCCTGCTGTTTTGCTTCTTCTACAGACAGTGAGGTAACTGAAGTCTCTTGTAAGAATCAGGGCCTGTGAATATGAAGCATCTTGCAGCTGTCTGAAGGTTTCATCTGTTTCTTCCTGCCTAAGGGGTCTATAGTAAAGACTCATTATAGTGTCACCCCTATCAATCTGCCCTCCAATCTTAACTCAAACTCTCAACAGGCTCATCAGACAGTGGACCCCCATATAATTCAGTTGCTTTTTCACATAAAAGGCAACTCCCACTCCTTGCAGCCCACCCATATCCATCCAGTGCAGCACTCCAGCTGTGTGAGCTATCACAGATCAGACACCCCAATAAAACTACCACCCTATAACTGCATGCCAATCTCTAACTCCTCCTGTTTATTCCCAGTAACACATGCATTTGCACAGAGGCACTTCAGAGAGGCATACAGCCCTGCAGATTTCCCAGAAAAAGTGAGAGCTTCCCCTGTCATGTTGTTCTGTTTGTACTTGTTGGACTGCTGGGATGCTTTGCCTTCTGCTCTGAGATTACAAGGTGCCTCTTGTTGAAATCAGCCTGTACCCTTTGTTCACAACTTCACTAATTCCTTACTGGACTGTGTATAGTCATTTTCTTCTACTGTAATTTCTGGTTTAGTCCCTTCTCATCATGTTGCTCAGTCTGTTAGCAGAGACACTTGTGCCCTGACTTGGACAGTGGATGCTATCTCCTTGTGGCAGTCCTTGCTCTACAAAGGGAATCTCAAGGCCACGAGACGCAGAGCTATGCTATCACTATGAGCTGTTCAACTAGTTGTTGACAGGCAGCATCTGTTTATTCCTCTTGATGGTGAGGGGAAGGGGGCTGAAGATCACAGAGAAAAGCCACTTGGCTTCCTGTGCCCTTGAACCTCATTTCAAAAGCGACAGTCTAGTTTGATAAGCTTTAGGCACCCCCTTGCTATATCCATTAGTGCTCAAGTAGAAGAGCTGCAAGGTTAAGTATTTTAAAGGTGAAATACACCTTGGCAGTCTTTCATAAGATCCTGAAAAAGCAGTAATGGAGGTGTGACTCAAAAGGGAATCCTTCTCCTAAACTAGGCAGATGAAAGTGATGTTCCTGTGGAAAGCTTGTATTGACTAACAGGTGAAGAAACAGCAAACCTCCCTAACACACAACCACATGTGGAAGCCTCCAACCCTTTCAGGAGTCAGTGTTTCCACTAGTATCCGTTGCTGCTGCTCCAGGCTCTGCTCTGACGCTTAGTTGTATAAAATCATAGAATCATTTAAGCTGTGAAAGCTCTATACAAAACTTCCAGCCACGTGTCTTCTTTCAGTGTACTGAAACTATGTGGCAACTGCACACCTGCTGAAAGAACAGCAATCTTCCTCCTGATGCCAGAAGCCATCAGTTCCCCATTTCCCAGCCTTCACCACCGTGGGAGTATCCATCTCCCAACCTGATATGCACAGACTATTCCTACCTCTTCTTCTATATACCTGGAGGTTTCAGACTCTTGAATCTGTAGGTGTCTTGGAACTTTTGTTATTTCTGATGCTGCACAAGCCTGCTACCCTCCTTTCACGGCTCCTTTGCATGACACACTTTTTCCACCACTACGTACCTTTTAGGGGCAGCGATATCACCTGCTTCTGGCCAGTGGGTGCCTTCAGGCACCCCTGCAGCTAAGCATCTAGAGAGCTGCAGCCTTCATCAGCAACTTGGCCCAGGCTGAGGCCTCTGATGTGCCAGGTGTAGTTGCGCCAGTGGTAGGGATCATGCCCTGCAGTGCTTAACTCCTTCACCAAGCTGGTCAAGTTCAACAACCCAGCAGAAAAAAGATGAACAAAAGCCAGTCTTGATTGCTTAGCTTGCTGAACAAGCCCAGGAAAGACTGCAGCCAAGACCAGAAGGATATGAAAGGGAAGATCCACAGTCATGAAAGGGATCAGAATCTATCCCTTTGAACACCAAGGTGTTGACTGTATCTGTTTTACAGCAATGAAAATTCCATATACTCCTTAGTGTTTCAAAACCCAGCTACTGCTGTTAACTCAGACAGTCAGAAATAAAAAACTCACCATATGTATGAATCAGGCCATTTTTGAGACAAACCACAATGGAATTTGTGAAAGTCAATCCTGCCACTTTATGAGACTAAATGACAGAATATTAGATTAAGTAGAACAACACTAAAAATTAGGATGGCAATGTTCTCCTACAATGAGATTTTACAAGTTACTGTTTCAGAATGTGTGTTCTTCTCCCTAGCAATGATTTCTGCTAAAGAAGGAATAACCATTAATTACCATACTAGCAGTTAAAATAGCAATGTAGTATAAGTATCTTAAGCCTAGTAGCTTCCCCATTCTAGTGCAGTTGGAAGTCAAAGAATTATACAAGCTTACTTTACCTATCATCCCTGAAGTGTTACCATTAGAAGTCTTATTTCATTACTGGGAAACAGAGTAATCAACTCCTCGTATTGAGGGGTTAATTAATCCTTAGCAGTTATAAAAATCTGTATTCTTACACTATAGACAACATTAGCAGGCACCTTCCCACCCCTCCTCTCCATCTTAATACTGTTACACAATCCCTTTTTATTTAAACAAAGTTTGATATGTATCTAAATTCATTCAATCACAGGTTACCAAACCACTTGGAGAGTTTGTTTAACTAGTCTAACAAGATAAGCAACTGGACTACTGTAGGGCTGTAAGCACGCATATTTGACACTCAGTCAAGCTTTCTGCAAAAGACCCTCAGAGCCCAAACTGATCTAACACAGGAACAGCTCCTTGTCCCTACCCTTGTGCCAGGTCACTAACAAGACAAGAGATTAACCACCCAAGTTTTTAACAGGTTAGGTGATTGTTCTACCTAATAATTTGATTAGCAAACTGAAAACTGGCACAAATCAAGCAGCAGGAGAATACTGCCAGAAGCATAGAGGACAGAATGAAACTGTTTCTTTCAGCAAGAGTTTGCTGGATTAGCTCAGGGCATCATTTGGGCTCCACCCTAGTCATGAATCTCACTTATATGCCCATTTCTTCCCTGCTTTCTAAGCATCGGTGCTCATACTGACTCCAAGGTTCACACACGTAACTGGCTCCTACTGATTTGTACTTGGCACAGCTGATTGGAGGCAACACCAGTGTTTCGAAAACACCCAGCTATATGATTGTGAACCCTCACTGCTGCACCTGTTACTCAATACAAGATTTCCACAGGTACACCACTTTCATCTGCCTAGTTTAAAAGTATTGCCTTTTGAGTCACACCTCCATTACTGCACAGAAAAAAGTGTATTGTGTCTCTCACCTTCTCCAAAATGTAAACTAAATTAATGAGAAATCAACATAGTAAAGTGGACTATCAGATTTATGATTCTTTAGCTGGGCAGGATATAAAACACCTGCACTATCAGCAACATTACATAAGCCACCAGTATAGAGTGATTAGGGTTGAACTCACAAAATAGAGGAATTTAGCCACAGGACTCAAGGTGGTAAGGTTAAATGTACACCTGAGAAATATCATTTAAAGTGAAAGCTAATTGAAGAGGTATTAATCAATCACCTTTGCCTAAAGAAGCTTTTTTGGGTACTTTGTGCCTATTGTACATTTCCTACTAGGAAGATGAGCCTTTTTTCTTGGTACCTATAATAACTTTTAAAATAATTAGCAGCTAACGATGCAGAGGTGCTACAACATACCTTGGTTAATGAGATAATCTAACCAAACAAAGTACACTTAGAGATGGTGCTGCAGGAAAGTAAATTTCTTCAGGACCAGGTCTTAGAAAGCTGTCTGGAATATCACAGACTCATTCTCAAGGTAGTTCTCTAGAAAAACCACCACCAGTTCAATATAGGCAAAAGGAATACATGTGAGGAAGTGGGAAACGAGCTTTCTGACATTAAAAAGGCACACACCTGTCAAATTCTTTCCTTTTCTTAGTTTTTAACTGAGTGCTAACTGCTAAGTCAAATGAAATCACCAATGTAAGCACGAAAATCCCGGATATTTGTAGAGATTAATAATGAATGTCATTATATATAGGTATAATGAATTAGGATCCACAGGGCCCACCCTGCTGATATACAGGTCTTGTTGCAGATGTACAAATGCCACTTAGTACTGTGCCTGTGATTTACAATGCTACTTGTCTAGGCAGACAATCTTCTACCCTGGTCAAATATAATTTTGATCAGGATTAGTTTCCTTAATATTTACCCATATTTTGTATCTTCCTTAACTCCACCAACATGCAATATAAACTGGATGGAAGGCAACCAGGCAATTATGCAATAGTCTTAATAACAAAGCTGTTCTGCCAGTATTTTTAAAGTTAGTCACTTTGATAGCTTGTATGGCCTTCCGTACACTTTAGGCATACAAGTAAAGGTCACAGCAAACAATCTGACTGTTTAGTCAAAGAGACTTCCAAGGGCTATATCCACACAGTAGTTTGCTATCAAACTGCCTCCTGAATTCTGCTATGTAGGTACTGTTCAAGACTAAAAACCTCATGTGAATGTATTGCTAGTAACCTCATACTACAAAAGGACTGGCTGAACCTTTGACAAGTGAAGCAATCCATGGACAGCCAAAACTGGCCAGAAAATCTGGCTCTACACATATAACGGAGAATAAATGACACAAGAGAAACAAGCTAATAAAAAACCAAAACAAAACAACCCACCATTAAAGAAAAAAACAACCAAAAAAAATCCCAAACAAAAAACCTCAAAACAAAAAGTCCCAAATGAAACCCACAACTCGCTGAGTTCAGTACCTCAAGCAGATAAACAACAGAACATTGTCAGCCCTGAGTTTAAGAACAGGATTAAGTCTTCAGTACTTGCCCTTATCAGTTATTAGAAGTAACAAGTCAGCTACTCTGCGTGGAGAGCAGTCATTGAAATACTACTTACACTACAAATACACTCAAGAGCTATTGTACCAATCTCACCAAAAAGGGTGGTTCTACAGGAGGAAGAAAGAAAAGAACAAATATTGAAAAGTGTTACTTTTTATTACTCTTAAATCCACAAATCAAGAATGGATAAACTTCTTGGTTTATACTTCCCAAGACAAAAATTGCTATAAAACCAATTTTGATATTTGCAAACACAATACAAAGAAACTTGCCTGGTAGTTGAAGTAAATATTGGTATGGCTCTAGGATTCTTTTAGATGTTTCATCCATCCCATCCATTTCTTTATTTCCTAAGAGGTAGGTCACTGTTAAAGAAAGTGTTATTAACATTATTTATATCAAAATTTAGGGAAGTAAACAATAGATGCATATAATTAAAAAGTCAGTTGACTTCCGGGTTAGGTACAAATACTCCAATTCTGCACACACTTTCAGTTAATAGTACCTTCAGTATATAAAAGGTTTTTGGATGTCATTTAGAAAAGAAACACACACATGCACTGAACACAGTTTTCTTTAATTATTCATGACCAGTTTAAATCAACTCTTAGACTTTGTTTACTCTTTTATATGTATTAGAAGGTTTAGTTGATAAGGTATTTCAATAATGACCATTCACAACAATGAAGATCCACTTCAAGTCTTTAAAGACACAAACACAAAACCACACATATAAACTCATACAAATACACACATACAAAACCTCAATGTCTAATCTGATTAGA
The DNA here is from genome assembly GCA_013396655.1 of Campylorhamphus procurvoides. NCBI lineage: Eukaryota > Metazoa > Chordata > Aves > Passeriformes > Dendrocolaptidae > Campylorhamphus > Campylorhamphus procurvoides. Next base: position 295,031 of record WBMV01005965.1, on the reverse strand, counting down.
CCTCCCTAAATGCTTTCCCCATACAAAAGTAGAGATGCCTAAGAGCAGAAAATACACCTCAGACTGAGGTAAGCTCTAGAACACTAGATTCAGTCTTCTGATAAAATTCCTGTCTTACCTTAGAAGCCAGAACAGAAACATACCATTTAAGCATACAGACAGCTTTACACACTTTCCCACACACTATAGATGTCAAAGACTCCTATGATAAATCTTTTAGGATCCACAGCCTATAGAGCTCAACAATTTCCTATTGGTTAAGTTTCAATTCATGTACTTTTGGTCATCTCTATCTGCATTTTTTAGACTGTTTTCTGTAATAGATTTTCTGTCCTTTCACCTCTAGCCTTCCTTGCTGCACTGCAGATGCAGCAGCTCAAAACAATTCTTCTCCTGTAATTTTAAGACAGGAACTGCAGCAGCAGCATAAAGTCTCATGCTACTTCTGCATCATTTGTTACTTTGCTAGTATCCTGCAAAGGACTTACTCTTCTTCCCCTGGAGCAAGTGAATAGTCATGTTATCAGTCTCCTGATTTTGGCTAGAATACAGCTAATTTTCTTGCTAGTAGCTGGTACAGAGCTGCATTTTGGACTTGTCATGAGAACACTGTTGATAACACTCTAATGTTTTGGCTATTGCTAAGTAGTACTCACTCTAAGTGAAGGACTTTTCAGTTTCCCATGCTCTGCCAGGCAGCAGGTACACAAGAAGCTAGCAGGCAGCATGGCCAGGAGCCACTGATGGCTGCTTGGAGCTGGGCTGGGCAGTGCTCAGTCAATGGTGAGCAATTGTATTGTACTTCACTTGTCTGCCTTGGGTTTTATTCCTCTCTCTCTTATTTCTATTATTATTATATTTTACTTTTTAAAAATTATTAAACTTAGCTCAACCATGGGTTTTAATCTTTTTCTGACTTTCCTCCCTATCCCACTGGGGTGCTGGTGAGTGAGCAAACAGCTGCATGGAAATTAATTGTGGCTGGCATTAAAACAAACAAGTATCCATGAAAATAACTATTTTAAAGTGATATTTAGACATACGAACTGATGCATCTTTAATGTAGGTACATTAAGGGGAACGGTTAACATGAACAGAAACTATGTTCCACACTTGCTCAAAATAAGTCAGCATTCTTTTTCCAACAAAAGCTCAGAAAGATCAGCATCACGATCACTGCTTCCTCTTAAGCTACTTGGACAAAGTGCTATTCCTCAACATTCATGACCTCTCCCTTTCAGTATAGCTCAACCAGTTTCTCTATCTCCTCCCACCCCCACCCTCCAAACCCATAAGTGTTTGTAGCAGTCCATACTTGGACTGCTACAAACTGATCTTCATTAATAAATATTTTCTAAGCTTAGGTTTGGATCTAATTGCTTCACTGTGTATGTTCATCAAACGTACTGATACTTCAGGGGCAAGAAAGGCAACTGAAGTAAACATGGTTGCCAAGCAAATGCTTGTAAGACTGCACCTTTTGGGACACCTTTGCACAGTTTTTAAGCAGTGATGCCACCTATAAGCAGTACAGCCGTTCCATCCTATCCCATGGTGTGCCAGCACAACTAGCAGTCAGGCCACGCAGTAATCTAAATCAGATTCAACATCCTTGACTGCCTATTTTGTTACCAGCTTGTTGGTGTAACTGAAGGAACAGGAACTGCTTTTAACCAGCACTGCCACTGAGAGTCAGCTGCCAAACTGTACCCTTACATATAAAGGAGAGGTCTCAAAGGACTTCAGTAAGGAAACGAAAGTAAAAAGATTATCAGAATCCACTGCCAGATGTTTTAAGCAGAAAGATCTGGTAGAGATGGATATAAATATGTACTAACAACTGCCCTGTGACTATTATTTGTCAAAGAGCCACACAAATGGTGACAGAATTAAGTGTCTAGCTATCCAACTGAGCTGGGAAGACATGTTCGGATTGGAAGTACTCTCCTGTAAGTTTCTGCTCAGAGGTACCTATTAAACTTATCCCCCCTCCCTCAGGGAATTAGGTCTCTTGCCTGTCTGAAGGACACCAAGACAACATTCAGAATCCCCAACAAACTTGAAATTCACTAGTCTTATACAGCATCAACCTAAATATTTGCCTCTTTCTGCACAAAACAACAGGAGTCTACCCGAAATATGGCTTATCAGCAGAAAACCAGTCAGGCACTTCTGCCACAAGTGCAAATATTTTTTTTTTTAAATGAGTTCTAATGAACAAAGAGTGGACGGTAACTTAGCTTCAATCACTAAACTTTTTTATATTGCTACCATGAAATGAAGTTTTAGGTAATCTCTGCCAAGGAAAAACAGCCTGTACTCATCAGAGAGCTACATGTCTAACACACCCACTGAAACAAGAACAGTAAGCAGAACCTCCCCCAAACTTATTCAAAGAAAGGGACACATGATAAAGAAACATGTGCATAAAATATGTTACAAAAGCCTATAAGCAAAAATATCATGATATGGGATTTGCAATCTTACTGCATTTTGCACAAAATTATCACATATGACACACTAGGGAATTCCTTGATATTAAGCTTTTTCTGTCGAGGTGACTGAAGAATTTGTTACGGAAGCTACACTGTTGCAGAAAAACTTCTCAGCGAAGACATTTAGGGACCAGATCTCAGTCACCATCTCCCGATAAGAAGTGAAAGTGCTAGGAGTTAAACAATAAGTGAAAGGGAACACAAAGCCTTTTGTTAACGAAAGAGCGTGAATTGATTACATGCATGCTTATTCATAGGATTAAAGCAGTTAAGGCCATTTTACCTTTTAAACCACCACACAGACTTCCTCCATTTCAATTCATATGCATAACTAAGTTAGTCTTCCAGTTACTTCTCAGTATCCTCACATGAGCATACAGAACAGCCATGCAATCACAACAGAGCCCACACAACTATCTTTTAAGACCATGAATGACAAACTTTCTCTCTAATGATCTCTTTGAAAACACACACAGGACACAAGAATAAGATGGTGACGTGAGAATCCATAATTTGGAACCCCTCTAAAGCTATATTTGAAGCTGTGATCGGGGTCCAGGAGCTTTCTAGAGAGGATGAAAGCAGTATTAATTCTAGGTTACATGTCAAGGAAAAAACCTTCCCTTTGGAACTTTGCAAAACAGCTTCTCACCCCTTCCATCCCATTCTGCAGAATACTCTCTTCCTCCCTCCCAACTAGAGGAAAGTAATCACTGAAACAGTCCAGATTAAACATACATATGGTATTTTAAAAAAGTGTCATCATCTCAGTGGCTCCAGTCACTGTGAAGTCACACAGAAAAGGCAACCACAAAGACACAGAGAGCCGTAGCACGAACAGAACCATCCAGAAAGTTCTTAAATCGGCTCCATCACAGAACTCTATGGGTGGGTGTAGGTATGTAGTGGAAAGGTCTATTTCAGAACGAATAGACAGAAAACGTAATTGAATGTGTACTGTTTCAGAGAGGCTACCAAAAATCTTAACCCAAATGTAATCTGGACACTAGTCCACGTTCCAATTTTAATTAGCAGACTCCTGTTTCCAACCCTTCCTAGGCTGACACCTACCAACACCCTCACATCCAACCTGAGGCTGGCCAACTTCCCGCAGGCGGAAGGACAGCCGGACACTTTCCCCGAAGATGCAGCTGAGCAAACAAGCAGCTTTCCGCGGCCGCAACTTCAACACTAGCGACAGAACAATATACCGCTGCTGGGGCCGTGCTTCCACTGTAATGGGATATCCAGGCACAACTGAGTAGGAACGCCGCAGAGGGCGGACACCCCGCGGCCGCTGCTGGCGAAGCTCACGTCTGGCGGAGAGCGCGGAGCCGCTGCCCTGCCCGCAGCTGCCGAAGCCCCGTCCGGCACACCGCGGCCGCGCCGAGGGAACAGCACTGATTGCTGTCGGGGCTCACCGCCACAGGCGCTCCGGGCCCCAAGCAGCACCGCCGCCTCCCGGGCGCCATTTTAGAAGCGGCCAGACCGACTGCCGAGGACGCCGCGCTGCCCCCGCCCCGCCCGCGGTCCGGCCCCATTTTCTGCGCGGCGCTGCCGGGCTCGGCCGCC
>WBMV01005965.1:200505-289595 GCA_013396655.1 Campylorhamphus procurvoides | reverse complement strand
CCTCCCCCCGCCCGGTGCGAGCTGCTGGTGCGGTGCCTTAGCGCTTTGTTTTAAATTCCAGGTCCAGCCTCGGCCGCTCAGCCACGATCGAGGCTTTTTCCGCAGCCTGAGCTCATCATGAAGGTAAAACGCACGCTCGTGTGCCTGGGAGGGGAAAGCAGGGAGGGTTGCGCGGGGAAATGCTGTCCTGTCTGTCAGNCGGCTGGTGCGGTGCCTTAGCGCTTTGTTTTAAATTCCAGGTCCAGCCTCGGCCGCTCAGCCACGATCGAGGCTTTTTCCGCAGCCTGAGCTCATCATGAAGGTAAAACGCACGCTCGTGTGCCTGGGAGGGGAAAGCAGGGAGGGTTGCGCGGGGAAATGCTGTCCTGTCTGTCAGTCCATCTGTCCCGACCCCGGTGCGGGGCTCGGTGCTGGTGCGGATCCAGACTGCGGGCTGCTTCGCCCCCACTGCCGCGTTTCGGTGCCTTAGCTCCTTCGCTGATGGTGGGGCAGGCTCTGCTCCACCGCCTTGTGCTGGGGGAAGCTCTAAGTTCCCTGAGCAGGGGTTGGTCTCCTTCAGAAATATTGTTTGTAGGAGAATAAGGACATGGCTGCCTGGGCTGAGCTTGCTTCATGGAGGAGCAGGGGACAGTCACCCTGCTCGAGAAAGTAACATTGCGGGGAAATGCCGGCTCTTCAATCGTGTTTACTTCAATAGAGGGTAGATTTGCTTACTTTCTATTCGTTAGTAGGAGTTTTGTTGAATGAATAATCTTGATGTTATCGGGGAGGGTACATGTAAGAGATCCTCTGCAGTGAAATGATTGCTGTAAGGTGCAGAAAGATTTTCAAACAGGTTCCAGTTTTCCTCTCGGTGCTGTGTAGCATTCATGTACCTCCTGTTGTGCATTTTTCTTCTCTTAGACCCTTCTAGACTATTTATGTTTAATACACCATGCAGGTTTTATAGGAAAAAATCCAGAACCTATCGGTGGAATAGAATGACTTCTTCTGTGTGTGGCAAAGAACTGTGTAGTTTTCAGCAACTGGGTTTGTTAGATTTTTTTTAATAATTTTGCTGATATGTCTCACTCAAACTGCCATTTATGTTACCATGACCCCTCTGTAATTCAGCTTCCAGTCCTGCTGGGCAGCAGTAAATCTCATTTCAAAACACTGTCTTGTAAAAGACAATTGTTAAAAACCTGCGATACGTGGATTCTTTGGTATTTATTAATAAAAAAAAGCAGTCTGTATGTGGGGTCTTGCACTATCAGAGTTGTGCCTACTGTCTGGGAATGAGTATTACATAAAATATGTACCTAGTACTATATTCACTGCTGGAAATGGTAAATGAGACAAACTTTTTTAATTTGTTGGTTGATCTGAGTTGCCGAGCGGCAAAGTCTGTCTGTATGGCTATTAAAGGTTTTAGCATGGGTTTTTTTTTTACTTTGGTGACTTTCTGACAGTATTTTTTTTAAATTATGTTTTAATTGCCCTCCCTATGATCTTTCTTTAAAAAGTGCTAAGATCTAAAATACTGTACACACCTGCCTTATTAAAAGTAAAGTATTTATGAATTTACAACAACAGGCTGTTGAAGTTGTATGATAGGGAGCTTTCCAAATGTGGCTCATTGCCTGGTGGGGATACAGGAGATGGAAGCAAGATAAATAGGAGGCAGCATAGGGAGCTTTTTTTCTGCAGAAGGAAAAAACACTTATTTAAATGACAGTTAAATTTACATACATTTCTAATATACTTTTTCCATGTAAACAAATCTTACAGTTACCATGGAGATTAGCTTCAGATACTGTAGTTTTAGAGACATATTAATATGTAGGTAGACAGTAGGGAGCACAAGGAGGTCAGATCACAAGTGGAACGCAAAGTGTTCTGTGAGATAGTGATATAGATCCACTTCAAGTGGAATTGAATGTACAACAGATGATTGAATTTAAAGTAGCAAGTACAGAAACCTGTTAATAGAGCCATATTTAAAAAGAAAAACTTACGTACTCTTCGATAAGGTTTGTGCTGCTGTTGCATATTTATTTTTAAAATCGGGATGAGTTTTGTCAGACTGTTCAAGTGCTAAGTTTAAGTCTAATTTTTGCAATTTGTGTATGTAGTGTTAAACTTACATCTGCTTGAGATAACTCCCAGTACTTTATTTACTGCACCCTGTAATGTTAAGGGCAGGTAATCTGTACATTGAAGCTTTAGTTATTACAGTGAAACTTTTAACAGAATTGTGGCTCAAAAGAAATTTCGAAGATTCAACAGTCTAATCAAGACTGTAAGAGTAATACAGTGCATCAGTCTTTCTGACTAGTTTAAATTTGTAATTTATTAAGTTTACAAGTATACAAGTCCAATAAGAAGCAGCAAGGGAGAATACTTAGGAGAATTATGAGCTTTCTGTTTGTATCACGACAAGGTAACATTGACTGTACTAGATCAAGATACTGTTTAAATATGACTGCATGCTTCTGTTCATTTATTCTGTAAGTTATCAAAAGACCGTGCCTCAAGGACACTTCAGCGTGTAGAGGATTTAATGCTTTAAGACCTGGTCTTGCCTTAAGTCTCCTGACTGCAGACTTGCTGCTAACTGCACGATTGAGGCCTCGGTTTTGATTTATGCCTTGGTCTTTCAGATGCAGAGGGTTGTCCAGGTGCATAGAGCATTATTAGAACTTGATTCCTTGATGGCACCTTTGTCTCTTTAAGGGAATTTGAACAACTGATTTAGCTTTACTGACTCCTTTTTCCATCTGTGTAGTATGTATAGAACATTTATCATTCTCTGTAAAACACAGTGAAGTTTATTTAGGAAGATCACCAAGTCGTATTGACAGAAAACTGTAAGTTACTCATGCTCTTGCATTTCGGAACCCTTTCAAGAGAGGTGTGCTGCCTCTTTAGAGGTGACCAGCTCCAAAGCTGTTGGCATAATTGTTCTCCTTGTAATAACCCAACTTACTCCAAGGAAATAAAGTGGCTTCTATAAAGTAGTAACTTTAACCTATTAAGGAGTCCTCCCATGGACTGCAAAGACCACTTGAAAACAGCCTTGAAATATGTCTTGAAAGAAGTATTCAAGTCTTAACAGTGCTTCCTGTTGTGGGTTCTACTAAATCAGGCTTTTTCTTGTGTTGAAAGACCTCTGATAGTTAATACAGTTGTGTAGATAATGACTAGGATTGCTTTCATGTTGTAGTGCAGTTGTTTAATTTAGGCACCTTTTGTGTGTAGTATGCTTTGGAAGCATGTAGAATCTGTTTGATTTAAAAACTAATTACATGCCATCAAATTACTACTTACTAAGTAGATAGCAATATATATAAAAACATTATTATAGCTTGTTTTTTTTCCCCAAAAGTTGGAAAAGCAGAGTTTCTGCTTTTAAAGAAAGAAACAAACACAAGCTTGATTTCACCAGTGATTTCCACTAAGAACTATTGTAAATGCTCATGAGATTTTTAATATGTATCAGGGCATTTAAATATGTGAATGAAGGGAATATATTCACTGTAGTAAAAAGTTCACTGCTGACTGGAGATCAAAATAGTGGATGGTCCCAGAAGTTGGAGCAATGCTCTGTGAATTAAGAGAGCTGAAATGATTGTTTAAATGTTTTGATGCTGTTTGCATGTTAATATTTTTCAGTCTGTAAATTATGAAATATTTAACGGTTGTAGATATTTCTGCTTGGTAACCCTAGATGTCCCTGAGTGCTTGCTCCAAGCTAATAAATCAAGAAAGCTGTATGTACAGTTTTGGTTTGGTTTTAATTCATCTTGAATTTATATTTGTTTTTTCAGTAGTCTTTCCTAGTGGCCTCTCCACTTATCCACAGAGATCACTCGTGCACAGTGGTGCTGTAGCTGCTTTCCCCTAAAGCTGCGTGGCTGTTGCTTGTATTCTCTGCCAGTATGGCAGAGGACAAAAGTGAAACAACTAGTAAACTTTCCAGCCACTAATCTCCCACTTTGAGCACAAGTCTGTTGAAAGTACCATTGCTGTTATGCAGGCTGGAAACCAGTTGTGGAATGTAGTGACCTTTTACTTTGTGGTTAACTATTTAAATTACAGCAGAAATGGAGATTTATAAAGGAAAAGAACCATTAGAATAGGTTTTGTGAGGGAGGCAGGAGAACAGGAAACTTAAGGAGTGTTTTTCCCCTGTAACTTGCTTTTGCATTATGAAAAATGATTTTCCTTAGTTCTTTCCTGATGTTCCAGTTGGAACAAGTGATCAGAGGCAGTTATTGACTTCCTCATGCTTGCATAATTATGTAGAAAGGAAAGCAAACACCACTTGCACCAAGCAATTACAAATCATGTTGGAATAATCTATGCTATTTTGAAATTGGTTATTTGCACTTCTTAAATGCCAATCTTTGTATATTTTACAGTGGCTAAACAGCATGGAGGTCTTGAACTCAAATCTGCATGTGTAGTATGTGGTTGTTGAATAGTTTATTGGTTGATAAGGACTCAGAGTTAATTAGACCATGTAGTGGAAAAAAGGTTGTGTTAGACTAAGAAGACTGAAGTCATAAACTGTGAGCATTAAAACAGTGAAGTTGTCTGTATTATTATCTTCAAAGTTGGTGAAGGCTTTCTGGATCCATGCTCTCATGGCAGCGTAACTATTGTATCAGCATGCTGTCTTAAGAAATATGTTAGAATAACCGATGTTTGTATCTTCACAAGAACTCTTTGAGATGGTTATTCAGTTCCCTTTGTAATCCGAAACAAGTATTGTATACTTGTAGTGCAGAAGCATGCTGTGGCACACATTGTCTGTTTTCAAAGAAATTCTGCATTGCAGTTGAAAAGTGTTTTGAAACAAAATGCAATGGTTTTGAAATATTAAGATTTACAATCACTATCAAATACTTAATCTGAATGCTTCGCTGGTCACATAAACTGAAAAATAAGGGCTAACTTTGAGAAAGGTAGAAATGATACTCATCACAAATTTGTTTCAGATTTTTGTTTTAATCCTGCGGATATGTACATTTTCCTGAGAAACATGTACTTTTTTATAAAAGGGAGTTAGAGGTGCCCTTATTTGAAAAAAGATAATTAATATCATAGAAGAACCGAGGGTGTAAATTTACTTGACACCCTATGTGATACACAGCTACCCAAATGCTAGATTATTTATCAGTTCATACTTACTTGAAAGTAGTTAACCTACTTTCTCTTCACTACCTGTTGTGAAATGCAACAGTAGATTCTCTGCATTTCTGTTTACTATAAGAGGCATTTCAGCTGTTTTTACTGAAATGTACAGAGCTGGAAAATATGGATCTTGAACTGTTTTTACCTTAAATGGGATTCAGGTCACAGCTGAGAAATGCTGGTAAATCAGGGCTTGTACCGCTGCTCACTCTTTAGTTGATGTGTTTCAGTAACAAATACTACTTTTCTGCCTTTTCCATTTAGTACTTGCAGTGTTGTCCAGTTACTGGCCTTACTACAACTCACTGAATATTTGCTTGGATATGTGTATGGACTGGATTGTTAAAGACTAGTAGAGGACTTCAAAAGGCCGTCAGGGAACTAAGGAAAATTGTTTAGCCCTATGCATAAACTAAATGTTAGTGATTTAGTGTGTGTTAGAATAATTATTTTTAAAGGTTTTGATGGAAAGTCATAAATCTGGGTAGTTGGGTTTTTTGTTCTTTTTTCTGTTAACATGGGGTGACCAGATGAGAGGATATTTCAAGGAATTCAAGTATGAAAAAGTCAGCAAGCCACTTTGATATTCTATACTTGACAAGACATCTATTTTCCTTGTGAAGATTAGTTTGAACCGGGGAGAAATTCAATAAAGCACTATTGTCTTTTTTTTTTTTTTTTGGCTTGGCAGACTATAAAACAGTCATGACCTGTTTAGCAAGAAGAGTTTGTAAGCAAGCTCTGGAAAGGCAGTTGTGAGGATGTCAGGGCAGGGTGGTGGAGAGTGTTGCTGAGTTACCTGTAGAAAACTGGGACTGAGGTGACTTGCCTGCATTATGTACAGCCACTGTGTGACAGTCACTTCCTGAGTGTATATCAATTAATTGAACATGGAGCATTATTTTGGGGGTTTCTGAATTTGTTTGGAACACTGTGAAGAAGATTGTCTTATGAGCTAAGCAGAAACATTGTGTTGAACTATAAGACATTTTCCTTACTGTGAACAAAAACAGTCGTAATCATCAGTTAACCTGGAGTTACTTCTTTGAGCCTGTATATGCTCTCCAGTGAAGAGCGTAGTCAATATGCTAAAGAAAAGACTGTTTAGTATCAAGAACTCCCAAATGTATTCTTTGATGGTGACTTATGCAGATCACCTTAAGGAGTACCTATTTTGGGACAGCATTCATCAGTTGTCATTTAAGGTAAGTGTGAGTACAAACATCTCTACAGCTCTGTTGCAGAGCAGATCACCCAGGTTGGACTAACTGATGAACAACACTGTTCTTATTGTTTAATCTGTTGGTTTGTCCCCAGACAACCTATATCAAAGGATTTGGTTTTGTAAGTAGGTTGTCAAATGAAGCTTGTATGGGTATGGAAGAATGCAGTCTTGTATCCTCCTTCCACTCCTGGCTGTTTATTCTTGTCTTTTGTGCTAGCAGTCCATTTGTGTGGTCCCAGAGTACATGGAACTAAATTGAAATTAAGAACAATCAGATACATCTATTCTTCAGTTGCAGCCAGTCCCTATCCTGGCTGATCCCTGGCAGAGGAAGAAAGGAGACAAAAGCAGAAGTGCACTGAGACTGATTCAGATCAGTTTAAATTGCTTGTGAACACACATTCTTCTGCGTCCCTCTGCCAAGTTACCAATTTACAGGCTAAACACTTTATAAACTCTCTGCAGGTGAAATTGTCCTAGAGGTTTTACTATGCTTGCTTGCTAGCTAGAATGCTGGACTTCTCTGTGGTTTGAAGTCCATGCTTTCTGGAAGGTGTTGAGTGAAAAGATTAAATGGAATTGATGCTGTACCTTTAAAGTGATGAATAACATTTAATTTTCCATATGGTAAACACTGATTTCAAAAGATGAAGAGGTTTTAAAGAAGAGATGGTCTCAGACTAAAAGGGATTTTTTAAGGAGGCCAAAATAAGCTTTGCTTCTCCTCCTCTGCTTCCTCTCCCCCTCCAAGTTTTTATTCAGTATTTGGAAAGAATACCATTAACCACAATTATGTCTCTTTCTTACTAAATTAGAGAAACAGGTGATATTATAATTTTCTGCAGAAAAATACTTATTAGATTTCTATATTGTAAAAGTGACAGTCTTCATGTGACTAATACATGTTAGCAATACATGGTGACAATAGGTATTTTTATCAATGGGTAGAAGATGTAAACAATTGTGCTACCTTTATTCCAAATTAATATAGTAGAAAATCATAATTTGGGGAAGAGAAGTCAAACTTCTGATTTTTTTTTTCTTTCCTTTTTCATGTTAAGAAGGCACATACATTTGTAAATAGACAAGTGGAGACTTACTGGCGGTTGGGTGTTAATGCCAGTTGGAGATGGTGGAGTGAGGTGTATGACATTTTCTGCTTATTACCAGAAACTTAATGCTAAAATTTAGGTGACATTTATTATCTTACTTTCCAAGAACCTGGGTTCTCCTTGAGCTTTTATCTGTGATCCTTTCCCCCTTAGATGCCCTTCTAACTTATTATTCTTCATTGTTTACACAATCCTACTAAATGGGATTTGGGAAATGGGATTTGACTTAAGCAAAATTCAGATCCAAGTGTATGTGATGCAGGATTTCAGCTAGTAATAAATAATGTAGTACGGAGTAATTTGTTTTTTTCACATTCTCTTCTGATCTGAAAAAAAAAGTGTTTCAGTTTGTGGCAGGGCAATCTGATCCACTGTGATAATTTTTTTTCCTTCCTATTTTCAGCTATCCTCTCAACAGCAGACTGCAAGTGCTAAATGTACAAACAAGAGATTTGATATAGTCCACTTTATGTGGAATACATTCTTCTAAGAATCGCAAAGAATAATTTAAATTCATTTAGAATAGTAGAAGATAGACTTTCCAATATCCTGTATGAGTGTTTAAGTGAAAGAGTGTTAGCTTAATCTTTTTGTTAATGCTGTGACAATTAGATTGATGTACATTTACTTGCTGGGAGAAATAAGAGGTTGAGACATTTTGGAAATGAGTGCATGTTATACCATCATTTCAGAATTCAGGAATTTGAAATGGAATATGTGTTTTCCCTTTTAAACTTATTTTACTGCTTTGCTTATTGAAAGATAGATGTTGCTGTAATATTAAATGAATGTTACCTCAAATTACATCTCTGAACTTAGAAATAAAATATATATAATTCATAGGCTTTGTGCTTCCATAAATATAAATGCATTTTTGGAAACATAGCAATAATTTTATAAATTTCCATTTCAGTTTATTTAGGTTGTCCTATTAGATGTGCATCAAGGTAGACAGTGAAATACTTAAGCATAAATAACACGGCACTATTGTTTGAAAATCAGAGTATTATATGCACCAATACCTTGCTACCTGTAACAGAGACAAAAATGGAGACCATAATTCAGCTTTGAGTCACTTCCATTTGGTAAATGCAGATTCACTCTGAGGTGCTCTTCCACAACTTTACAGTGACAAATCCACATATATTTACACCTAGAACATGGTTTGGGCAACCATGTAGTGTCTTTGTCTTCTTTGCAGAATTTCATGCCTGTTTTCCTGCATGTTGGACAATTTAAGAGACATTAAACTTGGATTCATTCATTTACTGACAGATTACAGGTGCAGTTTTTACATTCCTAAAAATCAAGTAGCAGAAAGATTGTGCCACCTGATGAGGTACAGTATCGGCTATATGGGCTGAAACCTGCAAAGAGTCACACTTCAAATATATTCTCATACTCTTGATCCATTTTAGAGTTGGGCTGCCAAGGCTGCTGCCAAGGTGTTCCCTGGAATGATTTAACATGAAGTTCCAGAAAATGTTTGTATGTATATAAGATGTCTGTCTGCAGCAACTGACTTTCCTTTGTTAGTAATTCTTATGTTGTTGAGCTAATATTCTGGTATCAGTTTACTTTACCTGATGGGAGCCAAAATGTTTGGATTGATGAGTTAAATGTGTTTCACTGTATTAAAAAAATAAAAATCTATTTGTTGCATTGTGAATAATACAAAATATATATTCATATATACACTTAGTGGTATAGGCTTACTTAGGTTTCCTAGGTGCAAGTAAAGTGAATGAGCTGGTTTTGTTATATACAGTATAGTAAAACAAACTCTTTTGATGACAGCATAATAATGATGATGATGATAATATATCAGTCAGTGAGAGATAGGTGCATGTCCTGCTATGACAGACTTTTTTCATTGGTAATGTGGATGGCATTGGTAGCATCTAGATAGCAACTCAAAAGGTAATAGGTCAGTTTTAAATTAGTGGAATGTTTTTATTTGTATATCCAGTAGTACTGATTTCAGATCAGTAAAATTACACTTACTTTGTTTTTCATTAAAATAAGAACTATCTGCCTATTTCTAACTGGATGAACAATAAGTTCCACTTATTGAGCATTTGAAATGGTGCAATAAAATCTTAACTATGGTCTGACATTAAATACCAAACATAGCATCTATTATGTGGAATAAAAATCATTCATGATACTTAAGCTGGCCTGATCAAGTTTCTCTAGTTATGTATCTTGTATTTACTTAGTTGGAATTTTGAGGAAGCAAATTGTGTTTCATAGAAACATATATATTAAAACAAACAGAATATGGTTTGATTCCAAATAAACCAAAATACAGTTCCAGAACTTTGCTATCTCTCTGCTCTAGTGGGATATCCGTACTGTGCTTGCTCAGAATTGAACTTGGGAAGGAAATAATACACTGCGATACTTGAATGCAATCTGCAAATTGGACTTGTGTTTACAAGAAAACTCCTTAGTCTTAAAGGAACTGCGGCATTTTCTTTTGTCTGTCAGTTTCTCTTAATACAGCTTTTGTGACCACGGAAACAACATTCCACTCAAGTACACGAGTATGTGGGCACACATCAATTGCTTGGAAAGACCAGCGTGCTTTAACTGTATATTCCTCTTTTGGTGGTGGTGGTGGACAATATTTCTCTGAAAGCAAATATTACAGTGGGATGATTCATCATAGAGTCATGTTGGAAGATTAGGTCTATCCTTTAAGCTATGTATTTCAGAATTCATCTTCAATTATCTTCTTAGACTTAGGAAAAACATTGATCATAAACATGTAATTAATTAGAATTTCATTGACATACAGAGTTGATACTGTAACATGATGATTTGTTGGAGACACTGATATTTTATTGATAGGCATTTGAAAATGCTGCATTAACTTTGGAACCAAAGACCTCTTGGAGTGCCTCTTGTTCAATTTTTTAGAACAGAACAAGATTTCATGTGGAAAGTAACAGTAGAATTGTTGACATGGAAAAGACTATCAAGTAAAACTTAAGATAGACTTTCTCTTTCACTTTAGTAACTCCAAATGTTACTTTTTGAAAAGAGGCTAAAAAAAATGAAGGTTTTAGTATAAGAGGCTTAAAGACTTTTAAGAAAAAAACACAGGCTTTACATAATAGCTTCGGCACACTTGAAAGCAGCGAACAGACTCTTCTATCACCTATGCAACTTCAAAAATTTTATTCCTGTTCCTTAATACATTTAAGAGTTTTATGGAATCAGAGCAAGGATCTTTCTTTAAATAGCCACTCCCTGGAAATGGCTGCCATTAGTCACAGGCTAAGCCAGCTGAAGATGTTTTGGAAACAGGTGCAGCATTGAGTAGCCAAAGAAACTGAAGTATTGTGGGTAATTAAATTGAATAAAAGGCATGAAAAAAGTAGTTTAGGTCCTTTAATTCCTTAAATTGTGAAAAGTAACATCGCTGAATCCTAGCTGCTTATGTATTCTTATTGCTTATATTACTACAGTGGCGCTTATACTTTCTGTGCAGCACACATCTAAAATATGTCTTCATAATTACGCAGAACATGACAAATCTCCTCTAAACTTGTCTTCAACTAGGTGTTTCTGTTTTCTAAAAGTCTGTTTTACTTTTAATGCCTGTACCCTTGTTTGCTACAGGTATTTTCTGATGGAAAATTCTTGAAAGGGTTTTCAAATAGTAGCATTTGGTTGAACAGGAAGAGCTTGCATCTCGGTTTTGAATAGTTGCTGTTTGGATTACATTGAGCCTTTTTTCCCCCAGACCTCCTTTCACAAACCTCAAATATTGAACTCTACTCTTACAGGTAGAGAACAACTCTGCAAGATGAATGTTGTAGAGAGGAATAAAAAAAGAAATTATCAATTTTCTTGTAATACCCTAGCTACTGACTATACTGGAATATTTGGTCAGTAGTATTTTCTGAAAATGCACTGAAATGGGAGAAGAGTTTGCATATGTGCTTATGTTTGTTAGATTTCCACAAGTTAAGAATTTTATTCCTACAAGTTAAAAAAACTTGTAAAACTAGCTCACAGAAGAATATTCTTATAGGAACACCATGGTTTTTATGATGAAATAAGACCAAAAATATAAAAATTAGGGCTTTAAATTTGTCCTAACTTTTTTTTTTTAATCATTTACAATTGTACTGAGTTACATACGTCTCCCTTCAGAAGACATAGTCTTGGCATTTTTTAAATACTCATCTGGGGAAAGTGGGATATACAAATAAGTTGCTGTTTTTCACACCTTGGGTAGTGGAGGGAGGATTTACAACTTACTTAATAGTTTGAGGAACTGTCCATTTGAAAGAAAAGTGTACCATGGAAAGTGATGTTTATATTTTTCTGAAAGGGGATTGCATTAGTGAAAACAAAGTTTATTCAGTAGTATATTCTGCCATTGCAGGGCTGTTTAAATTGAAGGTCATCCATAGCAGCTCAACACAAAGTCGATTTGAGGTGTGAGTAGCCTTGTGCTGTGATTTGGGAAAGCAGCATTTTTGTTGGGATAACTTCGGTGTCACTTATTTGCCACTTCTCTTTAGGAGTTTACAGTGCCATGTTGTGCAGAGATAGCTGTGCCAGTATGGATGTAGTCTGCTTGTCAGCATGAGTTACAATTTACTGTAGTTTTCTCAGGTAAATTATTTACTGTACTAATTTCTGTGCTGCTCTAGGTAATGAGTGTCCAGCTTAGTTAAGACATCTCTGTTCTACAAGGCTGTGGATATCTTTTGTAACAACAGGGACCCAATTGATGCTGGTAAGAAACATGAGGAGATTTAACAGAAAATAATGTGGGGGTTTTTTTCCCTCTTCCAGGCTCAGATAATTAGTTAGGTGGTTATAGCTGATTATAGTTACCATATAGATTGGTTAAAATGACTACAGTTATCTTAACCAATCTGTTGTCTGCTCTTTTTGACTGGGAGCTTTCTGTAGTCTTAACAATCCATTTTATAGTAGTGGCACACCAAATTTCATTTCAGTCACTTCCTCTGCTGCTTGGATGCTTCTACACAGTGCAAGTATGTGTACAGTATTGTTAATACTTTGCTTCTCTTCAACCTTACTTGTGTCTGTCTCCAAAAGCTGCTTTATCATTGTCTTTAAGGCAGTGCTCTGGGTTCTCTAGCCTGTTTATAAGAAGATTTGAAGATAAAATTAAGAAAACTTTTTAACAGGTTTGTTCTTTATTCAGGGACCTATAGCTCCATTAGAATATGAGGGGAAAATCAAAACATTGAAAAACTTTGTCTAATGCAACTCATCTCTTGTAACTGTATTTATTTGCATATATATAGTTCCCTTTTTCTTTGTACTTTGTAGGTACTTTAAATTTTTCTGTGTTGTTTTTTCCCCCCTTTCTCTTTTTATTTACTGGAAGAGGAAGCTAAAGAATTGACTATTTTTAGAGATGTAATGTCTTTCTGTAAAGATAGATCTACATATCTCCATAAAAGGTAGATGCAGGTAGATATTTGTATTGTAGTAAATTTACAGGCAGTTCAAAGATTGTAAGATTGTGCTCCAGATGTTATAAAAATACAGCTTCTTGTTCTAAGCCTAAGGTACCAATGATGTTTTGTAGGTATATAGTTATTGTATGCTATTTGTATCTTTACTGATGCCATGTTAAATAATTGTTTATTAGGATGAAAAATCTTTTTCACAGGGAGCTTTGGAGAGAAAAATGAATATTTGCTAAGTGTAAAAGGGAAAAAACATAGGAAAGGGAAATCTGCAGGATACTGAAAAACATATCTACAATGTATCATGCCAAAGACATGGCAAAGAGACCAGTATAGATATACCTGTAATGGATAATACTTGTAGTTCCTAATTTCAAAAATTCATGATGCAAAAGTAATAGTGATCAAGTTAACACATTTATATACACACTCCCACACCACTCCCCAAAGCACATATGTATATATTTAAATACCTAGAAATTACCTACAGTTCTTTAAAAGGTTCAGTTTGTTGGCTTGCTTGCCTTTGAATTTCATTCCACTTCTATTCTGCTAGATATTTTTAATGCGTAATTGTTGCATAGGGAATTCCTGGAAAGCCAAATACAAGGGCTCTCTATTTTAAGCCAAAATATTGCACTCTTAGTGTATTAGTCGTTTTATCCAAATGAGATGTGTTTTGTTAGCTCTTGTGTGATGTTTCCCCCTAAAAGAGAATAAAGAATAGTACAGCAGGTTACTGGTGAGGGATAAACTGCTAGTTTAGAGCAGGAGTGAAGTTCTGTTAAAATGTTTATAAATAAGGATTCACTTGTGCTAAAACCTAAGGAAAAGTCTAGGGATTAGTACATATCTAGTTGAATTCAAACATCATCCAAAACCCAAAACAAATGAAAAGTGTTTGAGTTTGGCTAGTTTGCAAAATGAGAGTCTTAAAAGTTATTGCTGGCACTGAGCTAGAAAGGAAGACAGACTGTTGGTTTGTGCATGCTAAATCTCCTGAAGCCAGCAGAGAAATTTAAGGATATTTCTGCAGAGCAAGTCACTGGAAAGCAAGGGAGAGCCTGGTTTGACTGTTCTGAACTGTATCTTCAGTTACTTGTGTTTATATCTTAATGAATTTGTATCTTACTAAATCTGAGCCTTTTACTTTGTCTGAGATGAAAACAACCTGTTCAGAAAAGCCAGGGGAAAAGGAAAAGGCAAGTTGGTGGAGAGGACAGAACTTTTTTATGTAGGTAAGATACCTTTGTGCTATGTGTTTTTAATTTAAAATAGTCTGAAGTGAGGGCTTAAATCACTATATTTCCACCAAGTCTGAATTTATCCAAAGAAACTAGATGCCAGAGGTGTAATTGACTGAAATTACCTTTGTAGTGATATTTAACCTTCCTTTAGGTGATTTTTTAATAGGAATGTCAGGCTCTGTAAGGGGGAGAAAGTCCGTATGTGCATATTCCTGTAACTGTAGTGAATCTGTGAGTGCACGTGCTGTGTCAAATGGTGCTAATGGGATCCCTAGGTTAAATTCATGCAAGACCATGAGACCACTGAAAGAATATGTTTTCTTGTATTTCAGTCTCTTTACCAGTATTGTGTAATCTGAAACAGGTTTTCAAGTGTGCTTTAGTGTCTGCCATTGCTGTTAAACTCAGTGCAGTTAGGGTTTATCCTAAGAAGGCAGTGACTTCTTGTGAGCAATCAGCTGTGTGGTTCTGGATAGTTTTCTTGTTCTACTAGAGATCTCTGCTCCTTGAAGGCCTTTTAAAGACTGTCTCAACACTGGGTCATCATCTTGGTGCAAATTATCTGTAGCCCCGTCATTAAATGTCACATTTTCTGGACTGTCAAACCAAAGAGTGTTATTTTTTTTGACTGGACTGATCCCGTTCATAAATTGAATTAAGCGGAGTGGGAAATTTGGACATTTTTGAAATGAATCTTAAAATTAGTTCTGAGTTTACAACAGGACTTCTTATTTTACAAAAACATCTAGTGGTAACGGTGCTTTGCTAGTTCCCTGTAAAAATCAACAGTCTATCCTTAAGAATGCTCAGTTAAATCACTAATACCTGCTTTGTTTGCAAATAATGTGGGCTGGATATAAAACTTAACATAAACTGGTTTTTTGAGTGCTATCCAAGTAGATTAGACGTTGAATACAAACTTCTGTTTGACCTTGCATATATGCCAGTGTCGAAGTGCTTTCAGCCAGTTTAAAACCACTTCAGGGATTTAGTGGAGATGTTTGACTGAAAGCTGTTTGTTTGACCCCAAGTTCATTTGAAGAAGAGACAGTTAGCTTGGCTACCAAGTCATTTAAAAGAAAAAAAAAAGTAGCATGGGAATTGTCACCTTCCTCATCCAGCTAGGGACTTCATAGATTTGATTTTTGGAATTTGAAAAAGGAGAACTAAGAGATCTAGAGTGTGCAATGAAAAAGTAAGTATCAAAAATGCTATCACACACGTATATGAAATGGTGGGAAAAGAAGAGGATTCTTTTCTAAGTTGAAATATCTGTGGGGTTTTTTGTAAAAACCTTACAAATTCTAAATTATTATGGAGTGCTACTTCATGTTGTAGTTTGAGGCTGCCAATTTACCCATTGATTTACGTCTTCTGCTTTAACTCTGGTGTTTGATGGCACAGTGAAATGATACAACTTACTAAACTGAAAGAAAACTAGTTTAGCAAAATTAACATAAACAAGTCTCTATGTGTTGAATTGGTGAGTTGAATCACTTTAGCCCTTAATCAGAGGTGTATCAGAATGGATGCAAAATGGAGTATGGGCAAGGAGAGGCATCATTCACATAGATTTGAGATTGGAGGGCCAAAGCCTTCCCCTTTTACGCTTGTGAGTTGTTAATTCAACTCACAAAAGAAATATGAAAGAACACACCATCTGCTTAACTGCTCGTGGTGAGCATCTAGCAGCACACACCTCCCCCCCCACCTTTCCCAGTTTCAGAAATTAAGAACTACTCATGGCAATAGGTAATGGCTGTCACCAACTCTGATTACTTAAACCCATTTTATTGGATTAATTTTTGATGGCTACATTTTTGTTGTTTTCTGCAGGGAGACAGAGATTTTTGAATATTTATCTTCGCATTCCTGTCTTTGTTCTTATAGGAGTGAATAGGTTCCACCTGTTTTACTAGACTGATTTTCTAACTTTGCATAATGATCAAAACTGCATCCTGATGATCATTCAAAGTTACCAGGAGAAAACAAATAAATGAATGTGACTTGCATTTAGAACACCTCTTTTTGAATAGCTTTCTAGCATAAAGAGGCCATATGCTTTTGTACCAGATAGGTCTTAATGCACTTATATTTTTAGAAGTTTCCTGTCGGTTCTGTGGCGTTCTAGGCTGTTGTGATGTTTTGCTTCTTGCCGTTTGTCAGCTCATACAGTTCTACACAAAGCATTTATATTTACTTATACAGGTAGTTGTGTATTTTGGGTTGCAAATACAGCAGAAAGTGTGTATGTTAGTAACTTAACACTTAAAGTATGATTCCTTTTTCTTTGGCCCCCATTTTCCCTTCCTCTCATCCTGAATTTAACTAAGGGGCCTATTCCATCTGTTCTTTGCAGAGATAAAGCATTATGAATATTGCCATTTCGGAAATCTAATAAGCAACTGTATTAACTACAAGCTGTGTTACCATTTTTTTTGTAAGTACTAAGAAAAATGCATTATGAAATTCTAATCCATTGTAATGGGGTGCCTTTGAGGCTAAAAAAACCCATAGCTCTAATAGCCACAAGATTGCAGGATTTCAGAGCAATGGGTGTAAGGACAAGGCAGCCAGCTTTGGCCTACATAATTTGTTGAGAGGAAGTGGGGACTGACTGCAACAGTTGAGCTTTTAAAACTAAAGAAGTGAACAGATTGTTGCTGAGCGGAGTTGTGTACGGAGTATTTTTAAAATTAGTATGGTAAGTAAGTTGAGCTCTAACCAGAGATGAAACCATGTGCATACTTCCTGTCTGTCTGAGACATCGCACAAGTGCATGGGGGTGGCAAAATGAGTTCTGACACATATCAGCACATATCAGAAGTGGTAAAGCTGGTATTTCTTTGGCTTAGTAGTTTTTCTGATCATTTTGGTTGGCTGTTTGGTATACGGGGCAATTCACATAATCTTGAAAAGCGCAGGTAATTCTTTAGAAGTCTTTCCTTCTGCAGCTGCCTTTATCACAGTATTTTGTTTTAGTTGTGGGAGTTCCTTGTTGATTCAGAATCTGTGTGAATACCTATAGCCATATTTAGGTGTCTGAATGTCTACCTCAACCTCTGCTTGATCATTCTTTTAATGTTTATTTAGTAAGATTGTTGATTTAAAGTCTCAAAGAGATGGACTATTTATATCAATCCTTATGATCTCTTAAAGCAACTACTTACACAATATATTAATATCCTTTTTTTTTTTTAAATCTAAAAGCTCTGTTCATCCTGAAGCTGGGGGATTTTTAAAGCCCTAGACTATAAGACTAAAGAACCCTGCAGGATTGCTTCTTTCCTATGCAATGAAAGAGCATTTGAGTCTGACACTATGGGCCACATCTGGTGAAGGACTAGCTGGCTAACCTCTGGGTGTTTGTGATACTTCTCAGCGTGAGTGATGGCACTGTGGGCATCTCCTTTGTATTATAAACATGCAGGCATGTGGCACTGGGTGCTCTGTCTGCTGGGCAGAAAGAGAATCTGGTAAGAGCACTTTATGAAGTAGACTGGGATCTGTTGGATGGTTAGCACAGGACCTATCTGCAAGCACTGTGACTTGTTCAGGCATCTCATTTCCATTAAAGTGGTTCATGTAATGGATCTGCAGTAGTCCAGATCCTCTGAAGGAGTGAGATGGGTGCTTTATTCAATAAGCCAAGGCTCCCAGCATATGAAATTGAGAACTTTGTGCTAGCTGCCTTTTCATCCAAGGTTATAGCATCTGGGGCTGAAGACAGCCAGCAGTATGAGCTGGGGGGCCATCAACAGGCAACACACTTGCTAGAGTTTCATGGTATGATATGTGCCACATTAACAGCTCACTCCTATTGAAAATGGAACACGCTGCATGCATTTTCCTCCTCCCCGAAGGGGGCAGTTCTTAGAAAAATAGCCAAAAAATAAATGGAATGTGAGGCAATACCATATTCCTGCCAAAAAGGCAAATGTCATACTGGAACGTTAAAGTATGACTTGAAAATTGTGTGCAACTGTTTGCTTCTCTTGCAATTAATTAGGACATACCTGTGTCCATTTTTAGGCACCAACTAGAAGAAATATGTGAGGTAATTAAATCAAACTCCAGAGGAGCAATTAGAAATACAGGGCCTGTAGGTAAATATATGTAAATATATATATAGAGAGAGGGAGAGAGAGCGAGTGAGCCTTTAGGGAAAATTTGCACCATAAATGTTTGTTTCTTTTTTTTCTTTTAGAAATGGGACTACTTTAAGGAGTTGCATCTCTTGAAAGCTGCAAAGAAGTACACTGTACTAAATTTAAGACTAGATATTACAGGCATCTGTTATGAATAATACAGCTAAAATGATCCTGCTGAGAGGAACAGCCTTGATAACCTTTTATGTGTAATTAAGTTTTTGTTTGTTTTTCCCAGGAACCTCATCCATTGTAATTTGATAAAATGGTTAGATTAAGTTATTTCAGTCTCTTTGTAGGTATTTTTTTAAACTAATTTTCATAGTTCTTTCTCAATGTCTTGTCCTTGCCCAGCAGTTTATGCTGAATTACAAGGCAGCAATCAAAGGAGCATGGCAGAGTTCAAATCCTTTCTCCTAGTATTTTTTGTGTTGCTGTATGACATTAGCCATTATAGACTACCAAGCTTTTGAAAGACTCTTGTGTGCAGTTGCTCGTCTGCTACAAATTAATTTTGTCTGGAGAACCACAGTGCACACGTTCTTACTTTCTGAATGCTTGGATTTTTGCATAGCTTTGATGTGCAGATCAGTTGTGCTTAATTTAATAAGTAATGTGTCTTTAGGAGAGATTGATTCTCAATGAGAAAAATCCTGGGTTTTCACTTTGTTTTGCATTTACATTTTTTGTTCCATATTGTTTGACAGTTGTGTGTAGGTTTGATGTTACTTTTGGTACTCCCCATCATTCTGGGGACAATGGCAAAAACCAAATCCAGAGGCTACCCATGATGTTCTTACCAGACTAATTATGTAATTTACTGTGTTATTCTGTTATAATTTTAATGTGATATTTAAAATAGTACTTTATATTAAATCACAAATCAGCTACAGTTATGATTTTGTACAAGTATACAAAACATCTTAAATTCTTACAATTTTGCAATATAATTTTATTGGTACATATTTAAACATTGTAAGACTAAGAAAATCATAGCTAGTTAGTGAATTGACTTGAGTGTTTGAGAAATCTCATTCTGCTGGGAGACTTTGAATTAGTATCTCATCCCTTCAGCTTTCCCTTTCTGTTCTAACTTACAGGGGAGGAACAACCTCCCCCCTTCCTCATAAGTAGTTCAGAAAGTGTTGTACAAACTATGGAAGTAAACCAGGGCAAGAAATTTTCTTTCGTATTTTCAGAAAAGAGAATCGTGGTTTACAGGTTTGAGGTTTTTGGGTGTTGATTTTGTTCTTGTGGGTTTTTTTAAGGTTCAGTTTTTCAATTTGGCATGAATTTGCTTCTGAAGTTATACACAATAGTTTTAAAAATAAATTATAATGAACAGAAGCTTAATATGCCACAATTTCAGTGAAAAAAGCGTCCAGCATTCCTAGATAATTATCTGATTTTAATTTTTATTCACTCTTCCTTGCTGTCAGTTTTAGTATCTAAAAAATATTATTTTTCTGTCAACCAAAATGCCAGTATTATCAGTTCCCTAGAATAGATGTGCTGTAGAATACAATTGGTTTCACATTTACAGATTTTCCTGTTCTGTATACTGTTATACTGAATTTCTGTAGTATTAACTTCTTAAAAAGAAAACAGTAATTAAAGAATCTTTGACTGGAAATAGAAGTATTCCAAAAGAATTATACAATTGTTTTAAAAACAGGTTTGTGGTTTTGTTTGTTTTGTGTTTTTTTTTTCTTTTTGTCTTGAGATTTCATTTACTCTTTATTTTTCAGACTTTACATTTAGTCACTTCACCATTTTGATCAGGAACAGCCTGGACTAGTTTTGTTTGATTAAACTATCAAATTATCTTTGTTTGAATCCATTCAGAAGACAAGCATATCATTATTGTATCATTCTTTTCAGTGCTTTGAAACATCCCAAGTTTTTCATAGCGGCATTTCTAGACAGAACTGTGGTAAATATGAACCAAGTTTTTCAGACCTCATAATTTAAATAATGCTTCTAACATTATCCGAAGTTTTTAGTTGGAAAAAGAGCATTTGTTAACATAAAGGTCTAATTTAACTTACTTTCAAGTGCAAAACATGTATCAAGGACGTACTTTTTACTAAATTATTTTACCCTCTAATAAACACGTTACTGATAGCTTCCTTTTTTTAAACTTAACAGTTCTCCATACTTGAATGAATTTTGGCTCGTGTACTAAGCACAGGAAATGTGAAATAAGTTTTTCAAATAGGTGTGACTAAAAGAAAAGTCTTCATTCAGAAGCTCCTTATTTCAAATTGTGTTACTTTTTCATCTGTACATATGTAGAAACTTCATGTTCAGACTTCACTTGGAATGTACAAAAAGAGTCTGGCCAACATTAATGAAGTTGCATCATTTTACAGTACTAAACTATTATGTTAAATAGTTTGAATATTTAGTTCAACCTTACAGGAAAAAATTGCAGTGTGGTAGCTATGGCAATAATTGACTTCAAAAAAGATTTTATATTTAGGGGGATAAACAGTAAGAGCAGCCATTCAAAATATCTTCTCTTCATGTAGCCTTTCAGCAATACAAAACAAGCAACTTACAGAAGGAATAATAAGGAATTGGTGTTATTTTTAGAGACCTTGATCAGCAGTTCTGGAGTGCTTTTATTAAATAAAACACTGTATAGAGTGATGTGCTGTACTGATAGAAAGAATACAGATTTCCATTCCTAGGTCTTAAAGTACTAGAGAAAGATCAAATGCCCTCTTGCCTTTGAGTGAGATGTGCATTAGCCCCATTCTGTAGAACTGAAAGTTGGTACATGCCCACTGGGTCTCATCATGGCATGGCAAATCTGTGACCAAATCAGGAACAGAATCAGAATTCAGTTGGTTTTGTTCAGTATGGTAGGGAAAAATATGTAACTGCTGTTAACTTTTTTAAAGCATAGTCACTTTTCTGGTTTTGCTATTTCAAATGAGGTAGTTACAATTTAGATATTTGGAAATTACACTACTCGGTAAATTTCTGGATGGAGAATCGAGTTGCTCTTTGGCAATGATAAAGATGGACTAACCTTTAAAGTCTTGGTAATATTTTGTGTTTTGAGTAGGGTTAAAATACTTTTGTAATTCTGTATCCGTCAACTTAGTATAGTTCAGGGAAGAAGAAAAAGGAATGGGATTACTAGTCCCATAAAAATTCCACTTTACACAGAATAAGTAAAAATAATGAAAATCCATTTTGCATTTATTACAGATACATTAAATAGGTGTTACTTGTGATTACCAAATTGAACCTCTTGTTTTGGGTCACTTGGTCCTTCATGATCTTAGAACCTCTAAATCCTTTCCACATAGCTCATTTTTATTCGGAGACAAAAATCAGCTTTTGAACCCTTTCAAGTCTTTAAGAACTTTAAATAAGCTTGGCATTGGACTGATCTAACCAAATAATTTGAAATAGAGAAAATATCCGCTTTGCACCTGTAGAGAAGGCTAAAGCTGTCGGAAGTTGGTTTAGTGATTCCAGACATTTGTGCACTAGGTTCTGGTAACTTTCAGCTTGGTTGACAGGACTGACAACAATGACTTTTTGCCACAGCTTTTGCTTACAAGATTGGTGAGGTGTTACTTGAAACTTCCTGTAGGTTTTAAATTAAAACTAGGAATAGGTTTCATTACAAGAAGCCCTTCCCCCTCCCCCCCCCCTTTTTTTTTAACTTGTAAATGTTTGGTTTCATCCGGATGTTTCCTACTGTAATTTTTATTTGTGGGCAAATACTGATAGAAATTGAACCATTTTTCTTCAGTAATGTCAAAATTATTAGTTTTGCCTTACAACAGTAACAAAACCAAAATATCAAGTCAAAAATCTGATTTTTTCAGCCAGAAGAAAATTTGCCGAGAGCACACTCTTACTCTTGGGCTTTCATGTAATAGCTTTTTCATGTTAAAAACATCACTGCCTTTTATTCTGTTCTGTAGTTTGCAAGTTTGCAGAAAAATTCCTCCTGTTTCCTGTTGCAGTGTTCTCATTTCTGGGAGGTGGATGATGGGCCGATGGATTTACATTTTTT
This sequence comes from Campylorhamphus procurvoides, assembly GCA_013396655.1. NCBI lineage: Eukaryota > Metazoa > Chordata > Aves > Passeriformes > Dendrocolaptidae > Campylorhamphus > Campylorhamphus procurvoides. The sequence continues at coordinate 267,181 of WBMV01005965.1, read as the reverse complement.
TAAAGGAGTTTTTTGTCTTCTGGGCTTCAGTCTTTGTTTCAGGTGCTGCATTTGTCTCTGAAGAGTTGTGTGCCTTGGTAACATATGATTTGTAGAAAGGTTTTAGAAGTTTCTCATCTTTGTCGCTCTGTAAATACATGAGAAACGTATTTGAAATCAACTATAAAGATATTATCTGCCAAATTGAGTATATTAAGGTGTTACAGTTTTTCCTGAAAACTTCTACTAATTACTGTAAAGTTGAGCATCCTCATAACCACAGCAGGTTTAGCTGTAAGCAAAATCTTGGCCTCTTAATTACACTCTGTGATTTTGTTTATTAAGGGATTGATTCTGCAGTGTGGGCAGATCTCTGCTATTGGGTGAGACTTACTGCAGTTTGAAAGTACTTAAGGTAATGATTTTTAACTTAAATATTGCAGTAATTGACAAGAGAATTTTTAATGGGTTTCTTTGTGTTTCTTTCCTCTGTGTTTATGAAAACAGTTCTTCAGACCTTGTCTAGGAGATGTTGGATTTATCCTTGTTTAAAAAAAAAAAAAAGCTATTTTTGAAAATGGAGTCCTTTTCAAGCCTTCATTGCCCCAAAGGTTTCTGAAAGTCTTTCAATAACTTTGAGGGAGCTGCTAATTCTTCATGATGGAAAAGGAATTTTTGCCCTTTATTAGAAGACTTAAAGATCTGGCTTGGGTTTGGGTTGAAGTAGTGGGGTATTACTGGTGAGTTTTCCCACTTATTTGTGGGACTAGGATGATGTAGGTGGAATATTCAAGTATGTGTGTGATTCCACTTGTAAACTGGGTGTTTCCATCTTAAATTATCAATGATAGGCAAACAATGAGAAAATGCTTCCTTTGGAAAAATAACTTCAAAATACCATAGGCAGTAGGAAAAAGAGTTTTGCCACTGTTCTTGCTTAAAATGGATGAGAAAAAAGTCAGATATTGAGCCTTATAATGTTTCTTTTTTAAACTCAGTAATTAATTTGAATGCAAGGTGGGGTCAAGGAGAGAGTCTTGAATCTTTAACAAGCTTTTTCAGAACCTTAGTTACTGAAAATAAAAAAAAAAAAAAGTTAAATTTTCATTTAAAAACTAAACCCAGTCCTTTCTTTTCAGTAGTTGTTGGATTGTTGGAGGGGGTTTTGCTTCTTGGAAATGCTTCGCTAGTTTCTTGACTCGAGTCTTGTAGAGTAGATAAATGTTGAATTGTGAATGTTTAATACAAGCTGAAGTCTGTGCTCTTCAAACTTTGTATATATGGAAGACAAAGGGAAGGTATAGACACAGTTTCCTCTTTGTGTAATAATGCAAAAGCAGTCCTGCAGGCTCCTCTAGTAACCATGTCTGCTGTGTTCCTAGATTGAATACTCAGTCTTGTTTTCATGTGGTTTACTTGGAACATCCTGTGTGTGGTACAGAGGAATACAGATTAGGAGATAGAAATAATATATTCACACACACGGTATTAGATGTGCTTATAGGCAAAGCACAGTGTAAAGTTATCAGCTGCTCTATGGTATGACAGACTTTACAAAGGAATTTGAATATAGTAATGCAGCACAGTTCAGAGAAGAGGTGTGAGGATGATTTCATCCCACGTAGATGGAAAAATACATAAATGTGTAAAAAAATGCTGGAAAAGTGACTTCTTTAATGGCCTTAAAATGTATGTAAAAGCATGATGCTACCGTTTCAGATTGCAGTGTTAAAATGTGCATGCCATGGTGCTCTGGAGAGGTCCATGTGTGTCCTCCCTCATACTTGGAACATCAGAACTACTAATACCGATGTAAATGTCCAAATTCAGAAGATGTGCAGCTTGTTTTATGATACGGGCATCTAGCCATTTATCAGTCCTTCCAGGTATAATCAGCCTGAAGGCTGGAGCAGAACTCTTCCAGCAGCCTGCTTTGGCTGCCAAAGAAAATTCAGCCACTGAATTGGTGGAAATTGCTGACTGGTCACCTGGAGACTGCTCCTTATTTAAGCGCTAAACCAGCTTTTCAGCTGCGGCACGCTGTGCTGCAGCTCCTGTCCGCGCACAGCAGTTGTGAATCGAGATAGCGGAGAAAAACTATTCATCCTACTCCCATTAATAAAGCAAAATTAAGTGCTAGTAGGAGCATGGCGCTTGCCCATTAGTTTGGGTTCCCTGATGGAAAAGTGCAGAGCTGCGGGAAGTTCTTTCCCCTTTATCCCCCCTTGCTCACCCGGGACAGCACCATAAATGTTTGCAGTGGCGTGGCTGATGGTTTGGGGTACCCAGGCGCATTCCCGAGGGGCTGCGCTGCCGGGGCGCGGGCACTTCCCGGGCCGGGAGCGATGGATACGGGCGGATCCCGGGAGCTGCCGCTGCCAGCCTTGGGTGCTCGGCTCCCGGGAAGCCCTGCGTGCAGATTTACACGGCAATCGCCTTAAGGGGACAAATTTAGTGTACGGCAATCCGCGCTTAATCTGCCGGAGCGCCGGGCGCCTTCGGGGACAGGAGAGGAGAGGGTAGGGAGGGCGGCAGCGCTCGGGGCCGGCCCGGGCAGCCAGAAACTTCTGGCAGCTTCCCTGCTCCATGCCCGGCCCCTCCCCTTAAAGCGGCACGGTCCCGGCGGGAGCCGGGGCTGCAGCATCCCCCGGGGTAGCCGCACCAAACCGGGCGGCCGCGCTCCTTCCCCCCGGGCTGCAGCATCCCCCGGCCGTCCGCAACGAGCGCTGGCCAAGGGCGCGCCCCACAACAGGGCTGCTCCGAAATAGCCCCTGCGGCCAGGGGGATCCCTGTGCGCATGGATGGCCGCTTCTGGCAGTCCGGCCTCCTTCATTTATGCAGCCGCAAGAGTGATCCCTCCGGGAAGCGCCTGCTTGGCGAGGGCTGCCCAGGAGGGTCTTCAATACCAGTCTTCTGCTAGCGGTTAAACAAGGAAGCGAACAAGCAGAGATACCACATCACCTTCCCTTTTCTGCTTCTTGCAGTGTGAACTGAAAGATTTTCGAGAGTTTATAGAGACATAGAAACACTGACAGGAAATCTGGGGGGTGTGTTAAAGCTACTTTGCATGAAAGAAGTTCATGATCTCATTATAAATGAATGATGGTGTGTGCTGGACATACTTTTCAGTTTTCCTGTTAAAGCCATCAATAACCTTTTGTTTATGATATGCTACTGAAAAGGTAATTCTTGTCTATAAATTATAAAGTGCAAGTGATTAAGTTTACATATAAACTGTAAATGCAAATTCAGATTACCTTGTTTGAAAATAAAATGAAGGCAGAGACTGCAGCTCAGAAATTTGGACATAGGAGACTAATACAGTTGTTTCAAGATGTCTCAAGATATTTTCAATAATTTTAGGAAACTCAGAACTTTTTTATATTGTAGGGTAGTCCAGTGTTTGTGCCTCCCTCTTCCCTTTAAAGAGTGCTGTAGTGCTTCTTGTTAAAATACTTCCAGTATGCTTGCAATACCTTATCTGAGGTTACTGAATTATGTTATCAGATTTTAGCTGCATTTTAACGTGCTGTTTTTTCCTGGTAACCTGCTCTGAAAAGCAAAAAAAGAATAAAAACAAATCCTGATAAAGCATGTCACACTCTTAGTGTAAGAACACCTATTAAATGACACAAGCATAAAGCAGAGACGGGATAACAGGAAGGTAAAAATAGCAGTATACTAGCTTTTAATCTCTCTAATATTGGTAGAACTGAAAAAAACCTGCTTGAGAACTTGTGTCTCAGAGTTGATGAAAATTACAAAAGTCGTGGTAAGAATTACCTGAAATTATTGCCAGACTTCGATTATTGCTGTTTGCTTTCCTAGTTTGTATTCTCTGTGATACATCCCATTTTGCTAATTGTTTTAACTTACCGCTTTGTGCTGTTATCATGAGTCAGAAAGTGAGGGAAGTATTTTGGAAATTTCAGTTAAGTGATTTTGTCACAAAATACTCCCGCAACTTGGGGGGTTGAAAGCACATGTAATTTGTCTTTCAACAGAATAATAAAATCGTAGAAAAAAATTCCAATACGTATCCACTGAAGATTTCACATACTGTTTTAAAGTGTATAATGATTAATAGTGGTAGTTAAAGAAATGCATTTCATTGTTTTTCTCTCTAAAGTTACTCAGATACCGTATTTACAGTAAACATAGCTGCAGTGGTGATCAAATGCTCTATATGGTTCATGAAAAATGAACCTAGATTATTTGAGGAAAATAAACAGCAGTGTCTTCATGTGACTTAGCTGGTCTTGAGTCAGTTAAAGGAGAAGGTCGAACACTTGGTTGGCCTTCACCATTGCAGCAGAACACAAGACATTTCCTGTGTCTTCAAGATGGTACAGAGGCTGGAAGTCTGTGTGGTGCTTGTAGATAACTTTGGTATCAGTTTGTTCTCTTTATGGGGTTATATTTATATAATGAGATTATGTATTATGAGATTGCATTTATATTCATTGTTTAGCTTAGTGTTGTGTTCTGTGTTTCTACTGCTGTGATACACATATGCTGTCAAGTGGAGTTTTATTGGACTGTTTTTAATGCCCTGTCCACAAAAGCTGGTGAGACATGACAGCTGTATTGCCAGTGGTCAGTAATTAAAAAGCAGTTGTTTTCCTTTCTGTTCCAGGCCATTGATGAGCCTCCCTATCTCACAGTGGGCACTGATGTGAGTGCAAAGTATAGAGGAGCCTTCTGTGAAGCCAAGATCAAGACAGCAAAAAGGCTTGTCAAAGTCAAGGTATGTGGTTTTCCTGCAATTTTTTTGAGGGGGAGGGGAAGTTATTAATGTTCGAAATGGCACAATGTGAAACTTCTTTTTAGTCTCAGAACAGCAAAGAGGCTGTCCTTTCCTTGGAGTCTGGCAGTACGGTCTTTGAAATAACAGTAAGCTTATTATTGTTGGGAGGGGAGGGGCTCCCCCCCTCCCACACTATTAAGTATGCTCTGTTTCTGTCACTGCTTTGTCATCTGCTTGCATCAAGTGTTTGTGGGCTTCAGTGCCATAGGCTGACCTTAAAGTATTTGATTAAAATGTGACAAATCTAGTCCTACGTATGGGAGAAAATTACCAGGAAGTAGCTAAAACTACTCAAAGTAGATTTAATAGAATTTTGTTCATTTGACAGCACAGGTCACTGCCATTTAGTAGTGACAACTAGATAATGCTTCAGGAATAAGCTGAAACCCTGCTGTCTTCCAGAAAAGACTTGGCCTATTGAGTCCTACCAAATACCAAGCAAGGGATCTCACCTAAGCTTTATGATAACTAATTAATGGCTAAATCAATATAAGCCATATGCAGTACAAATGAAAATTCTGGAGAGGGATTACAAGAGATGTGTTTTAACATTTCTTGAAGTATTTTTAGAAATAATGAGAACAATGTTTGGGCTTGTTTTTATTCTTTAACAAATCTACTCTGCAAAATGGCCATCTATTTCTGTTTAGATGATGTTGCCATAAAGGCTTCTAATTCGGGAGCAAGTACTGTTTTTCTGCTTTGCTTCTTATCTTCATGCAGAAATATTTTAGAGCAAGGATCAAAAGCACTTAGAAAACATAAATTAGATTGTTGCTCTGCAACAGTTATAGCGCCAGGATATTTTTCTTGTATCTGCTGTAAATTTCAGTGAAAAATGTGTGAATTGTGAGTGGTGGCAACCTGTCATTGAAGGGTCTCCACTGTTGTGCATTATTTGAATCTGCCCTCATGCTGTGACTGATTTTTGCCTATAGTGTGTATGAGGCAGAGAGCAGGTGCTCTCCAAAAGCCTTGATGGGAAGGACTATTGTCACTTACTTGATAATAATTTTAAATACAGCAAGAATATTTTAGTCTTAAATCTGACAAAAGAGCAAATTAGTGATGTTTTCATTTCTTAGTCATAACTCCTAATACCATCAGCTGGTCTATGCTTTACAGCACCATTGAGTTTAAGCAAAATAACCATTGCTATTTAAGCTGTTAAGCATTGGTATTTAAGTACAGGAATTGTGTTGTGCCTAAATCAGTGAATTCTTAACTCATTTCAGTTTTTTGGGGGACTTGGAGTCCACATTCCTAGATGACCACCAACAGTACTATTATTCAGTGGGTTTTGTGGGTTTATTACTTGCAGTTTTGTCACTGCAGTGTTTTGCAGAAAGATCTTGACATGAGATAGAATTTTCACTGTAGATTGTTTGTGGAGATTGTGCCTAAAGCCCCCTGGATTCAAGGTTTTTTTGTGTGTGTCTTTGCTGCTACTGTGTCGCTTAGAGCAGTTTAGCCAGTACTGTTGTTGCTTTGTAGAATAATGTGATTTGTGGTTGAGGTTTTTGTGTGTACATGCTGTAATAATATCTGTTTACATTGTCTTTTCTCCACCAGGAATGTGTGTTCCTTAACACTGACCCTTTGATTTTCTCTAAAAGTTTTTTTAGCTCTTTGTGGCACACACACACTTTCCCCAATATTAGCTCTAACAAAGATCTTGTTATCAGGTGTACTTAGTGTGGAGTTTTGATAGTTTATCTGCTGCATTTATTTTCCACTTGTTTAGCAGTTTGTTCTGGCCCCAATGTATTTTATGCCTTAGTCTTCTAGAACTACTAGAGGAGAAGAAAGTTAACACATACTGTCAATTTTAGTGTAAAGCATTCATTTAAGTTTTATAACTAGATGCTCTGTTGAGAAAGTAGGATGGCAACAAAATTCTTTCAGGATTGAATACGTAATCTTCAGAGAAGTAAAATACATTGAATTTTCTCTCCTTTTACCTGCTTTCTTCTTCTATTGAATTCTGCTTCCTAGAGTATTTTGAGGGCTTACCTTCACAATAACTTTCCCATCACCAGCATAATTTAACAGCTTTGTTACAGTTGCTATGTACTTACAATTTCACTGTCAATAGGTTCTGTATTTCACAGTTTAGTGGGTTTTGGCAAGTTCTATACATGGTAGAGAACTGTACAATAGCATTTTGCACACTTAGTCATGGAAAGCAGTAAAACTTAAGAGTTGCCTGGACTTGTGAAAAGTGTTGAAGGCAGTGCAAATTCGACTAAAGGACAAGACTTCCAGTACTACGAGAGTGTTAGTCCGCTTCATTGGCTATGTGAAAGCTTTTTTTAGAGACCTGTTTAAGCCAGTTTGTGTTGACAGCATCTCCTAAAACAATTATCACCATCATCCACACCCATTTGTATTTGGGCACCCTGCAGAGAAGTTTCAGTGTTTTCCGTGTAGGTCTTTATTAAACAGAAACAAGTGAAGCATCTGCTGTAAATACAGCTTACGAGGACTGTCTTCTCAGGACGATGAAGAAGAGGGAATTTCCAGCTGAGTCTAACCAGGTTCATGATGTGCTGTCTTAACCTTTTGTCTGAGACAGAAAGGTTCCACACTGGTAAATACTGTGGGAATTAAAACCCACAACTAACAAATGCTGACATCACTTTCCTTAGCTTCAGGAAAGGCCAGCAGTATCACACTGAGTTTAAAGTTTGAATATTTCAGCTAATAAGCAGTATTTTTAAGCACTTAGGAATATCTCAAGAAGTAAAAACTATTGGTATCAAAAATCTTTTCCCCTCAGAGAGTCAAAGCCCCAAGTCATCTTTAAAAAGAAAAACCATTCTGGAATACACAATAGTAATTTACTTTGTTTATCTTCCATCATAGCACATTGTGGCTGGCTCATGGTTTTCAGTAGAGTTCCTTTATGCTGTAATATACATGTAAGATAACTACAGAAAGTAAATAAAAGCGGATGTCTCTAAATCAGGATTGATACGCTGGATATTTTGTATGAGCCAATAGTGACCTGCTTTCAGATTATTCTGCATCTTAACCAAACTTTGGCTTTCTAGTTAAATCCCCTCAAAGAGAGACTTAAATACCTGTGTCTGTCAGGATGAAGTTCAGAAGAGTAGTCTTTGCTCAGTTAATTCCTAGCCTGAATCCCTTGTCTGGCTTCAGGTTACAAAGTATGATTTTTGTCTGTGTGGTGGACAGAAAGTATTTGCCATTAGTAGGTGAGGTGACACAGCTCTATAAAGAACATAGTCTCACAACTTATATGTATTGTAGTTCTAACAGAAGATACACAAGATGACTCATTGAAGTAGCACTTAGAAAACACTAAAGCATTTCAGTGCATTTGTTTACTAATCATCCAGTCGAGATACACTCTCCTTATTCCTTGTTGTGGGTGCTGTTCTTGGCTTTTTCCTCCTTTCAAGGTTTACAAAACTTAAAATCTCTTCTTGAGGAGAATAAGTAGTAGAGCTGATGTTAGAGAACTCTGTTGTTCTGAAGGAGATGTTATTGCTGTGTGTTACAGTGAAACTCTCTAACAGTAGTGAGAATACAGTCTTGGGTAGACTGGTGAAACATGCCCCGAGATTTAATGTAGGACTGCTGTAGTTGTGAGTAACTGTTACACAGCTGGGTCTCATGTTACATTCTTACTTATTTCAAATACTAAATAAAACATCATATTCCAAGGGAGTGTGTTCTGGTGAACATCAGAACATCATTTGTGTGTGTTAATAAATGTACCTATGTTCATAAAATATAATGCCAGAATTTTCTCAGTTTCCTGTAGTTTTAAAACCAGAGTGGAAATAAAACTTCAAATGTAATTGATAGGAGGATCCTATGATTTTCAGTGTGACCAGTTTAATTGTGAATGAAATGAAAGGTGAATGTTTATAGCATCTGGTACAGATAATCATAAGTTTGAATTTCCAGACTTTTTTTGTTCCTGCGGACAGCATATGTGGGATTAAAGACACAACCTTTATGTGTCTTTATGGGAATGACATGGGAAAATACCTTGGAAATGTTTATGGGATTTATTTACTCCAGTTTTGGAGGACTGAGAGGTTAAGTGTTTTTGCATTTCCTTCCAGTTAACTCTAAGCACATAGGCTGGACATTGACTGAAAGGCTATTTGGGTTATTCATTTGTTTAGTTGACAGTAGCATCCTGTACTTCTCTTGTCTGAGTCTTTCAACCATGACAGAGGAAAATGCACTTTAATCAGGAAGAGAAAAAAAACAACTCACATAGGGTTAGATACAGGTGCTAAAACTGTTGAATTTCAAAGTATTGAAATATAAATGTGTCTTATAAGTTGGCCTCAGAACTCCTGTAACTTTCTCCTTTCCTGCTATGATACTAGAGAAGTTTAAATCATGTAAGAGAACTGCAGAGGTCTTTTTGAGCCATTGGATGTTTTTGGCAAACTGGTGTCTGTAATTTCCTTTAGAGGTAATGATTCTATTCTGAAAGACACGATATTTTAGAAGTTCTGGTGACTAAGAAATTGGCCCCTTGTATTTCTAAAATAAATGAATGAAACACAGATTTCAGAAAATGGAATGAGTATGGTGACTAACTGTAAAATAAGAGAGAAGAGGGCTGTTGACATTTGTGTGTGCTTACGCTCCTCAATTGTATCAAGCGATTGTCAGTTGAATTATGTTTTTTAGGTAACCTTTAGGCATGATTCTTCAACGGTGGAAGTGCAGGATGACCACATAAAGGGCCCTTTAAAGGTAATAAAATTGATTTATATTTTGCTAAGGCTTTGAAAACCAATTTTTTTCAGTATTTGACATAAGTATGCACGTACAGTATGGGATAACAGTGGAAGGTTCAACTTATTACACAGGCCAGATAGGTTCACAAAGCAGAAAAGGTAATGCTGCAAAGTTAGAGGTAGTGCACTCTGCCTGTTAGCTTTTTCTTTTGTAGTTAAAAGGGATGCAGCATAGGCTGGTGCGAGTCTCGTTGTTCTTTTTGCCTTAAAGCTAAGAACTATGGCTGGCTCTGATTTCCAGTCACGGTTCCTATTGAGAACTCGAGGATTTGATGGGAAAGCTCTTATACAAGAGTATGACATCACTCAAATTGGTTCTTGTTCCCCACCTGCTGGCAGGAAATAATCAGCTCAGTTAGCTGGCTTATTTTAGAGGAATGTAAAGAGAAGTTTGAGGGATACAAATATATTCAAGTGAAACTGAAAAAGTGTGTTATATTTAACATGGAATAGGTTAGAAATTATCTCTGTTTGCTAATACAAAAGTGTTGAATTCATTGCTTGTTTTAGAAACTCTCTAGTGCTAAATGACTTTTGTATTTTAGGTAGGAACTGTTGTAGAAGTGAAGAATCCAGATGGAACTTACCAGGAAGCAGTTATCAACAAATTAACAGATGCAAGTTGGTACACTGTAGGTAAGAGAAATATATATGTATTTGAATAAAATTAATGACTTAAAAATAAGGCTGTGACCTGGACACATCCTAAGCACGATGAGAGAGATTTTTTGGAAACGCTTAGCTGTTCGGAGTTTGTATTAAAAAAAATCCTCAAAAATAAACTTCTTTCTTTGGGTTTTTATAAGAAACTGTACCCCTCACGATGTGAAATCAGGACACCAAAGAAAGACCTAGTGAATTGTTCTATAATTGATGACTGGGTTTCAGTTATTTAATATACTATTGCTAAATATTCTGAAGCAAAGTATGCTGTCATACTTCCTTTAAAAAAGGCAAAGAAGTACTTTTAAAACACAAGTTGGAACACTTGTTTTTCCCTACTTCCAGACTTAGCCCTGATGACAGCTGCTGTTAAAACATAGCATGTTTTTATAAGAAGCGCTCTCCTACTTGTTTTCCCTATCTTATAATGTGACATTTCAGACAATAGGTGATATATCCACATGCCCTCAAGCAAATATACTGTGGTTTGGGTGGTTTTTTTCTGTATATGTTTTTAAAGGCTTCGTATACATGGGTTTGCTCTTTGGTGCTAAATACTAGCAGATCAGTCTGTCTTGGGGAAAGCTGGTCAGTTGTAGAATGGTAACATAGGCTCCATCTGTGCAATGGCAGTCTTAAAGGCACTACGGGAAATGTATTGATCCCTCTGAAACTACATAAGCCTCTTGTGGGCAGATAAATGGGACATGGGAAGATGAAGACCAGATCTTGAAAGAACTTTAGCAAGACTTAGTGGTTTTGAGATATTATGGGTTGTTGATGAACTGATGTTGAACAACTAGGGAAAAACTTAACTTTACCTACTTGCAGAGAATAGAGATAGTGTTGCAGAAAATCTGCTTTCTTGTTGGAGAAGTAGAATCTTTTAATAAAGGAGTGACTAGGTTAGGATGGGGTGAAACATGAGATACAAAAACAAGAATTAACATTAGAGATAGTGTTTTGGTAATTAATACAGAAGTAGATCAGATACGAGAGCTTCTAAGAAGTAAATGGTATAGCTGGTGTTAGAACTGTGTTGTATGCATATGTTTATGTTTCTGAGAAAGTGTGAAGTTAGGTAGATGTCCTGGAGTTCCAGTCTGGAAATCAAAGTAGACGTCTGTCAAAAATCCTGAACTTGAGAAATAGGAAGAACAGGTATGGTTTTCAGTCTCAACTCTTATATTTTGTAGGTAAAAGTAGACAAAAGCATGTTGACCTTGCAGAATCAGTAAAAAGAGCACAGCTGCTGGCTGTGTAATGCACTTTGGTAGAGAAGTGACTCTTGCAGTGGATGATTAGAATAATCTTTGTCAGGAGGGTGACTGGATTGAGACAGAAATTGTCTTATAGACGGTGATGACTTTGCCGATCTGAGCAAAAGTCCTACTTTAAGAGATGGTTGCCATTTACCAGATTTCAGAATTAGCACACATATTGACCAGCAGTTACCTAATGTTGTCCCAGCACTTGTTGAGGGGCATCTAATTATTTGCATTGTTAATGATTTTGTGAATAAAAGTACTATGATTTGGTCAAAAGCTTTGTGAAGGGATAGATGGTCCTGAAGTAGTACCTTTCCAAAAGATACTGAAGACCATGTATGCCACTTCAGCAGTATCTAGAGAGGAATAACCTTTTGGGGGCTGCTTCAGAGCTTTTTTAACACTAAAGTATGGGCAAGGTTGCTTTAAGAGCTTCCCTGTCTGTCTTGTATTCATAAAGTGTTGTCCGAATAGAAATTGTGCGTCAGTTTGTTTACATGTCTTTTTTTGGTGCTACTGCTTTCCTACCCAAGGGTGATATGAACTAGATTAAATTCTTATAAACCCCCAACTTGCATAGTCTTTTAAAATTACTATAGCACAGTTTGTATATTTATGTTTAAAAGCTGTAAATATTACATATATATACACACACCCCCCTCCTCCCCATCCATGAATTGTTCTTGCCTGCCCTGTAAAAATTCCTCAAAGAACTCAGGGTATTCCAGTCCTGGTAACTAGGTACTGTTTCGTCATTCATATAAATGTCTTTTAAAGTTTAATTGATATTCTTGACATTTAACTCAGTGTTTACTGTGAGGGGGGAAAAAAAGATCATTGGATTGTTTCCTTTGCTAAAAATGTGAAATTATGCATATTCAAAAGCATTCTTATCCCCTCCTACACTTTTTTGCCATTACATTGCCTTTTCTCAGAATTCACACTGGTTTTAGTTACATTAAGTTGCCTCATTTTTCCCCTTTTCCTTACAATTTCAGAAGACATGATTTTAAATGCATTACACTGTTGTATACATGCTCAGTAGGTTTTTTCAAGATGTTTCATTAGATCAGAATGTCATACGCATTACAGCCACATGTGCCATGCTGGCGGCGCAAGGCTTTCAGGGTGGTGAAGCTTTTCCTCTGGAAGTATTCAAGTTATGGAACAAGATTAGAAATCCCTCTGGCAGGGAAGAGGCCACAAGCAGATTACCACACAGGATTTATAATGTGGCTACCTACCTAGCTCTGAATAGGTTTACCTCTGCTGTAGTCAGCTTATCTCCTGAAGTGGATAGGTTTTCTTTCTCTTTGTTTCTCATTATGTAAGGAGACTGTTATCTTAATTAACACAAACTAAATTAGGAACCTGCTGCCTTCTATTTCACTTAACCTAGAGGGGGCTTAATTATGTGTTGACCATTTGAGGTGCAGTTTCAAATCTGCACAGTGTTGTGTGCAGTTCTTGACATTGATATTTTTCAACAAATTTTGAACTTACAAATGTGCATCTCTGGCTGATACTTTATCACTGAACAGTGTTCAACACTTATTGTAGTATACAGTACGAACTGGGGAAAGGTAGTCACAAGTGGAAGTTTGTTATCAACAGTACTGAATTTTGCCCAGAGATGAAAAATTCTCAGATCTAAATAAAAGTTTCTTTTATATCAAATAAGTACTAGTCAAGAATTTTGGTGTACCTTGTTTCTTTTTGTATAGTTTTATTTAAATTACTAAATGTTGAAGAGTATAGCACCCACTATCTGAAAGCTAGACATGGCTGAAAAGTCATCTCTGTAATCTTCCTGGTTGACAGTCACTCTCCTAAAAATGTTATTTTGACCTGTTGATAGACAGAAGATTCGAATGAAGGTGAAAGAGACATGTTAAGAAATTGCAGAAACTTTTTTTTTTTAATGTAATATTTTAATCTAACTGTGGTGGTGTTTCCGTGCCCACAAAAATCTTCAAGGTCACTGCAGTATGGAGACAAGAATGTAGTTGTTACCATGTTTAGGAGGGAAGAAGAGATCTGTTCTTGTCTCACTGAACAGTATAAGCAAAGCCTGAGAATAAAAACTTTTTCAGAGTTTTCATCTTTTAAGTACCTGAAGAAGCCTTGACAAAAGCTTCCTTTTTATATGACCAGTTTATCAGCTTCTGAAGACCCCACATGCAGTGTATTTCAGGATTCAAAAGGATTATGTAGCTGAATCAACTGTATTACGAACATGTTTCCAGTTGGCCTAGTGATAGCAGAGGTTGCAAAAAGTCTAGAAACTGGGAGCTCCACAGTTCTGTCAGTGCAGCTGGTTTTGATGATTGTCAGCACTTTGACTATTGTCATCTTCCTTAGGCTGATATCACTGTTGCTTTATAGCATAGTTGAATGAAGTCAATGGAGAAAGACATTGAACTTTCTTACAACGTTGTAATTTTTTGCTGTAAATATCCATTTGTTTCTCCGTAGTAAACATAGCTTCTCCTTCAATATTGTATGAGTTCTGGTTACATAATATTAAGTTCTATAAAAATTGTAAATGTTAGAAGAATAGTTTTTGAATTCTAGTATCTATTTAATTTTGTGCCCTGATCCATGAATTGTCCGCTCAACTACTGATTATTAAAGATTCTTTTAACATATGCAAGTTATGGTGATACAGCAGCCAGTGTATTTGGTCAATCTGTGAAATGCTTTACTGGATATGCAGCATTATCCAGGTATGGCTTTAAGAATTAGCTACAAAAATATATATGCCGTTCTATCTGACATCTAAATGAATGGATAATATCTTGATTTAAAATGAGGTTTTTTTTCTTTTTTCACTTGTTACCTGTTGACAGTATTTGATGATGGTGATGAGAAGACTCTGAGACGCTCTTCCCTGTGTTTAAAAGGAGAAAGACATTTTGCTGAAAGTGAGGTAATTGAAGGATTTTTGTACTACAACTTTTTATTTAGAAAAAATTAAAAGTTATATTTTCAGTGCCTCAGTCTTTAGTATGTTGTGTACATCCATGCTACTAAAAATGGAGGTTGTGTAAAGTACAGTCTACAGGGTCTGACTTATCCTTTCATAAAATGAAGAAATACAATTAGATTTCATCAAACTGTGTAAGTTAAGAAACAAAATTAGCATTCAGTCTTTTTCATTTTTACATTATTGATGGTTCACAGATTGTAGATCACACAAAAAATTGCAATCACACAACTGCTCTGCTTTGCATAAGAAATCATCTGTAAGTATCAATTGGGGAAAATCACAATATAATTATGACACAAAAATTAATATATATTCCAACATAAAAAATTTATGTACTTTTCACAGTTCTTCTGGATTTTAGATAGATCAAGATTTGTAATAGCTGATAAACCTGAAAGATGAATACTTTTAAAAAGCCAGTAATAAATTGCTGTTACTTGTGAATTTGTCAACAGTTATCAGTATTTTGAAGCTGATTCATGTCTTAAAGGTTTGCTTGCATGTTAAAGTGTGCACACCTTTGTAGCAGATTTTGAATAGTTGGGATTTCAGAACGAGTGTTGTTCCTTCATATTATGTAAGACAATCTGGACTGATGGGCAGATTTATGTAAACATGTTTGCTTATTGGACAGCTACTGGAGACAGGGATTTTTGCTCTGCATAAATATGCTGTTTGTATTGTAGTCAGCTGGGCTTGGTTTTTGTGTACTTCATTCTTTTGAAGATTCAGATACCCTCTAGAATCCTAAGTCTGAAATAAACACGCGTAAAGAAAGAGCCTTAATTAGATGCCCTCAGTCTGGATTCAGATACAGATGCCATAAGATTGTATTTCTTCAATTAGCTCTGTTATTAATGATCAACAGAACTGAAGATTAGATTTTTTCTGTTCCATAAATACTATTTTGATATGTTTACAGACATATTACCTGAAGGTTTAAAATTTGATTCTGTATATTTTGCTTTGTGACCTGTTTGGCTGCAGTAGAATAATTTGTATTATTTTGTCAGATTCAAAGCAACTTTATATTTAGATGATGTCTACTTTTTATTTTACCATCTTTTTTATTGTCCTAGCTTTTGATGTTTTGCCAAAAGTCACTGGTTTGCAATTCATTGTCACCAGCCCTCAATGAAACACATGTTGTGCATTTCTAATAATTACCTTGTGATTGCACAGCTACTCAGCAGGGAAAATTGCATCTCAAATTTCTTTTTTAATTAGGCCAGTGCTCCACAGTTGTTGTGATGTTACTTTAGCTTCATCTCTGACTTCCCAAGTGTGTGGTGCAGAATCTTTTAGGGTGTCCACCATGCTCAGAAGTAGTCATGCCATTTATTTTCAGATTTTAAAAAGCCAGTTTTATTGTCCCTGTGTTAGTTCTGTGACACTCAATACGTTTGAGATTCTTGTTGGTGCTACATGTTTAAAAACTCATACACAATAAAGAAGTTTAAGTAGGAGGGCTTTTTAATTTGGAAGGCTTTCTCCCTTCTTTCAAAGAAAAAGAGTAAGTGGCTTTACAAAAAACTCCTGTGTATCAGGAGCCTTTAAATCTGGAATGGTTATAATTTAAATAGCTAACAGCAGGCTTAGGGGAAGAAAGATACTTCATGTCCATGAATTCTTTCTATAGAACCATTCTTCCTGAACAGGGAAAGTTTTTTTCTCTCCCTCTCTTTTTGTTTTGATGCTGATAAGGCATCAATTAGCACCCTCTCAGTTATCAATATAGCAGCCTCTTTTAAATTGTTTTAGAATCTCTCTCACATACCAAATTATGAATTACTAACAAAAAGTTACAATTAGCTTGTCATGTTTGCTGCTACTGAGTTCTCTTGCAGCTTCATTTCAAAGGGGACCTTTGTTCATTTTTAAGTAGATGATTGGATGTTTGGTGTAATGACAGGACAGGCAGAAAATTGATCCAATAGAGATGGAATATCCCAGGTCAGCAGAATACCTGATAATTGTTTCTCTGTGTTTTTAAGGTCCAAAGGCAGGACTTCTGGGAAGAATTGTCTGTGTGTGTTGGACAAAAATTAATTATTCAGTGGTGCAGAGAAAGTGTTGGAAAAGAAAATGAACCAAAACACATTGCCTTTTTAAAATCGAAGCATGACATTTATGATGTACTTATGTATTTCTTTTGTAATGAGAGTTTATATAAAAAACAAAAAATGAAGCCTGTGGTTTGGGGAATAACTGATGCCAGGTTTTTCATATGTGTGTATATATATGTATTTCTACATTTCGACAGACATTAGATCAACTTCCACTCACCAATCCTGAACACTTTGGGACTCCTGTTATAGGAAAGAAAACAAACAGAGGAAGGAGATCGAATCATATGTAAGTTAAACATCTTGATACCTGTGCTGTGTGTATTCAACTTCGAAGCTTTCAGTGTGTGTGAAGTTTTGTTATTTGTATGTTCAAGCTTCTCTTGTTCAAAAAACAGGAGGCTGGATGAAAAATGTTTAGCACTCAGATTGAAAGTCAAGTTCATATGTATTGTTGCATATAAGCATTTCAGGTCTTTGTGTAATCAGTATTTAAAATAGTACCAGGTAGAGGCAAGAGTTGTTCTTGGTTTCGTTAAATAACAACTAAAGTGGGATACCAAGTGAAAATGTGATGTTCAGCTATAGTCAGATTAGTGTTATAATTGTGTTGAACTCAAAATCATGACAATGCAGTCTTTGTCCAGCTGACATGAAGTCTTTATGCAAGGCACCAGAATCCTCCTGTAGACCATTGGTTTCTCATCACAGGATCTCTGAAGGACTTTTAGAAATAGGTGAACATTATTACAGAGTCACAGAAGGGGTCATGTTGAGAGGAAACACAGTAGGTCACCTGGTACCACCAGCCTTCCTGCTCCAACAGGGTCATCCTAGAGTGCATTGCACAGGATTGCATCCAGACGGTTCTGGAGTATCTCCAGTGAAGGAAACTCCACAGCCTCTCTGGGCAGTCTGTTCCAGTGCGCAGTCACCTGCACAGTAAAGAAGTTCTTTCTCATGTTCGGGTGGAACTTCCTGTGTAACAGTTTCTGCCTGTTACTTCTGTTATGGTTTGCAGCAAAGCTTACCGTAGAAAAACAAAGCTCAAGAGTAATGACTTCATTTCCTGGGTGCCAAAATCAGTAGTTTTGATCTTGATAAATCGGTGTTGAGTAATCCAGTGACTGTTCTCAGTTGTTTGTGGGGTTTCTTTATTTTTCTGTATGTGTGGTTTGCTCTTGTTTTTTGTTTTGGTTTAAGTTTTTAGGTGGTACTGGTTCTTGTGCTTGGGCAAACTTTTTGAACTCTTTTTGGTAGCTTGACATAAATGTTGCCCTATATATGTAGAGGTGCTATAAATTTACTGGTGAAATTGTTGATTTACTAATTTGTGATGTAGGGAAGGAAGAAGCTGATGCTACCACAGAAAACATGATGGCAGCATCTTTGTTGTGTGTGACTGGGTTGTTGTCTTCTCTGTTTCCATAACTGTGCAGGACATTTTTATATCAGAAGCAACACACTCAGTAAAAAGACAAGTTGCACAGATGCTGGCATAACTGAGCTAGGAAGTAGACTCTCTAAAATAGTTTTGCCTTTCTCTCTAGTTCTTGACTTCTTTCTCTTCCCACAAGAGATTGTTGAGCTGCAGAAAGCAGCCTGAAAGACTTCTGTGCAGTATTTAAAAGAAACCACTGCTTAAAAAAAAAAGTTGTGAAAAATCCCCAAAATAATGCTTTATCAGCACTGGAAATAACATAAAATTAAGATGGTGAAAAGGAAACATAGTAATTCACCTTCAACTGTAACATCAGCTGTCTTCTGTTACATGAATGCTAGCTCTGACTTTTTTGTTAATACTGAATTTTATACTCAAAAGCAGTTATGTGAAAAACAGAAGATAGCTTTTAAAATCATGCTTGTTGTGCTCATCGAACATGCCGTATATTTTCTGAGAATTAGCCTTCAAAGTTACTAGTGAAAAAGATACCTAGAGAGCGTCAGGAGTGCTGAGGGTTTTTTGTTTTATTTTTTTGTTAATCCGTTGCAGGTAATTTTAGTTGTAGTGGTTTTGTGTCCCCATATGGTTAAAACCAGATGCAACTTTTTACTTGAACAGTCAAAACTGTGAGCGAAAACCTTTTAAAATCAAAATGTATTTGCACCTTTGCTCATCTACTTACATTCCAGCACTTCATTCAATGTAAAATTGAAACAGTCACCGAAATGCTTCACTGCACATCTTTAAAGACCAACTGTTTAAAGATAAATAAGACTTCTTTTTCTCTTCACTATTCATCTTTATAA
Source organism: Campylorhamphus procurvoides (assembly GCA_013396655.1). NCBI lineage: Eukaryota > Metazoa > Chordata > Aves > Passeriformes > Dendrocolaptidae > Campylorhamphus > Campylorhamphus procurvoides. The sequence continues at coordinate 248,369 of WBMV01005965.1, read as the reverse complement.
TTGATGCTTCTTCTTCAGAGATTTGTCCTCTCTCAAAACAGCCTTTTATTCTATATGGCTGTTGAAGTAAAAGCCTAGAGAGATTAAGAGGGAGAAAAAAAACAGTTTAGCTTTTAACGTTGGTCCAAAACTACAACTGCAACAGTATTTTTGAACAGTGCTTGTGCAGGGCAGAGCGGTCTCACTTTGAATGCCCTGACAGTGCATTTCTCTTCCTCCATGTGGATGCATGGTGGTGTTTTGTTTGGTATTTGCATGGATTACTAGTAAATGTGCATTTCTCTGTTTGTAATGTTTGAATTGTTACTATACTGTAATTATAAATATTTCTACTAATTCTTATGCTAAAACACTTAACAAGCAATTCAAGTCACTATTACTTATGCCTCTTCAACCATTAGCTTTGGATCTCCTGTGATTATAATATGCAAGTTTGGATGGTTGAGTTTTAAGTCTCTTTCTGTTATTTAGTCCTGAAGAAGAATCTTCATCCTCTTCCAGCGATGAAGATGAAGATGATAGGAAGCAAAGTGATGAGTTATTAGGAAAAGTTGTGTGCGTGGACTGCTTCAGTGTGGATAAAAAGAAAGCTCTGTGGTTTCCAGCCTTGGTAAGAATTTCATCTCTATTATAATTTAGTAAAGCTTTCTTTCATTTTCTAGGAACCAAAGAGAAGTGTGGGTTTTTTAAATTTTGCTGTTCTATATTAGAACTTCATATGGTTCTTCAAATAGTACTGTATCATAATAGTTACAGGAAATATTATATATCTAAATATATTTGTTTACAAAAAAGGGATTGCTGATGTGCCTTAGTTTTCCCAAACAACCAGAGCTTGTTGACCTAATTCTAGCTCAGCACTGTGTTTAGTACTATCGAACTAAAATTTCAGGGCTTTTTTCCTAGGCCATTGCATGTCAAGTTTTTGAATTACTGAGTTTTATCAAGAAAGAAAATATAAAGTACAAAGAAAGGGGAAGTTTATTGATTATGTAGACATTATTTTTCAAGGATCAGTATAAACACATTTGATAATAAAATCAGATGTTTCATCTTGGTCACTGTGGTAGATGGTGGAGACTGACAATTTCCTTTAAATTCACATTGTAGCCTTTCAGTACAGATATTTTCTCCCTTCCTTTATTCTGGCTTAAAGACACTTTTAAACAAAATTACAATAAAATATCACAGCTAATCTAGGGATTGCATATAGCCTGACATATATTTGGAAATTAATGTATTTCTGTATGTAGTACCTTCTAGTATAATGCTTTGAAAATATTTTTTATTAATTGTAAATATTTGATTTATTTCTCTCTGGCAATGAAAGCTGAACATGCTTATCTAATTTCAGGAAGACTTGTGCTTTGCTTTCGAAAAGATGCTGTACAGGAACATTTAACTGTTCTTCGTGTGTGCAATAGCTCTCAATTGCAGCTTTCTACTTGTCACCTGCTGTGTCTTGTAATGCAGTCCAGTGGCTTTCCAGCAGGACTTCTTTTGGTGAAGTCGTTGGAAGAAAATGAGTCATTGAAGTCTTTTACAGCAAAAAAGAGGGCAGAACGTACAGCCAGGAGATACCATGCTAGTGGCAGATAGCTTTAAGAGAGGTTTTCAGGAATAACCAAGAAAAATTGAGATGTTTCTTTACTAAACGCTGTCACCAAGATTGATGCAATATCACCTGCCTCCCAGCTGCACTCAGAGAAGTGGTCAGTGAGTCTGGTTTGAGCAGTTTTATGTCACACTGTTGAGTTTGCCCTTCTGGCCATGCACATGACAGAGACCAGTTTCCATGGTAGGCTTTGGGCTGTACTGTGACTGATGTAGTGCTGCTCAAGAGAGGTGTGGGTCAGACCTTAAAGAGTAACTGAATTGTTGCTTCTGCTCCAAAGGTACATGAAAGATACACGATCGCTTCTTTGGCTTTCAGATGAAGATTGGAAACACTCCTTAGTGGAAAGCTTCCTTCAATGGATGAGGAGCAGGAGGGGGTTAAAGTTGGAGGGTGAAGCTGGTTAACTCTGAAATAGCTTATCCTAGATCAACTCTTACTTTAGTAATCAGGTTTATAGTTCTGCATCATACCGCTTTTAATTTTTTTCCTGTTGTTATAATCCCCAGTAGCTATGCCTCTCGGCTCTTTTGCCTTGTAAGCAGGTTACCTCCACTGTATCAACAAAGCAATCTTATCTTATTACTGATAAATTTTGTTACCTTCATATTATGGTGAGTGTAATTATGTGAACAGTCAAATGAAAATTCAGGTTTATTTTGTTATGTGTACAGATAGACTTTGTGTATAAGCACAGAGGACTTTGTGCAAGTTTATTATGTGAAAAGAAGTCCAGGGATTAGTCTAAACCTTTACAGCAAATAACAATTAAGATTAGTAGTGGAAACTGAGTATTTTGGATATCAGCCCTATAACCAGACAGCCTGTCACTTAGAAATCTAAAACTGTAGAGGTCTAAATTTGGTAAAAATTATTCTGAGGACTCAGTGATGAGCTATGTTGTTTTAATCCTGTGTGCGTGTTAGGGTTGGGATTTTTTTTTGCAGTGTTTGCTTGCTTGTTTTTGTTGGTTCTGGGGAGAAGGTAAAAAGGCCTAGAAGTTGCTCCTTTGGTCACAGAGTGTGATTTAGTAAATTTTATAGCATTGCTTAATGTGTACTTAAAGGCTTTTGGAAGGTGTAGTGAAGAAATGTGCCTGCAGCATTTTCAGAAAATTGAGTTTACATAGGATCATCTCTTTCATCCTCCTATGGAGTGAGAAAACAAACTCCAGTGGAGTTTGTTTTGCAAGGAAATTGTGCAAACTTAATTCAGGCAAAATTGATGTTGCTTGACGTAAAGGCACTAGATGAGGTTGTGGTAAGCTGTTTTCCAACCTCTGAATGGATTTCTGACTATGAAGATCTTGATGGTTCTAGAAAACCTACAGCTAAAGGGCCTTTCTCCATCTTTAAAGAGCTAGAATTTGCACCTGCCTAAAATAGAGGATGATAATCGCTGTGTTTTACCTCAATATTGCAAACTATATTTCCAACTGCATTTCAATTAGGATGTTGTAGTTTTGTAAAGTAATTTCTTTGAAGACTGTAGAATGCACTGGATTTTAAGAGTTAGGCTGTTAAGTTCTGTTTCTCCTGAGAAGCCTGTACTCTAGTCTATGGTCTAGCTTATGCTCTCATATTTAGCTTATGCAACTCTGTTTTTTCCAAATCATTTACCTTTTGCAATGCTGTATGACTGGTGACCTATGTAAGGAAGAAGAAAAAGCTTTTGTCACACAGTACCTGTGTGTTTGGTGGAATATTAGGACTGAAAAGCAACAGTTGAAGGAAGAGAGGAGGTATTTACCTGGGCTGAAGTCATTGCTCCTCCTTGGGGTTTATAGCAGCCATAATTTTCCTAACTTTCAGGGAACTATACACATTTTGAGAGAAGAGAAATGAGAGATGAAGAGGGTTGTGTTTTTTGTTCTATAACTCTGGAAATTCAATAGATAGATTTTTTAAGTTAAATTTCTGAAGCTTTTTAGTGAAAAAAATCTGGTTTAACGAAACTTTAATAGCTTTTAAGTTTGCAAGAAGTAATATTTTGTTCCAGTGCTGGACTTGATTAGTCTACATCTTGAATTAAAGAATGTATCGTAATACTTGTACTTGAGCCTCTCTTCTCTCCTAGGTAGATGACTAAAAGTCTTCCATTATAAAATTTCATGTCATAAGTCCTGTAAGCCTTCATTTTTTTACACTGTACATGATTACATCCTTGCCATTTCTGGAAGTTTTCAGAAGTAGTCTGTAACTCAGGTGGCAACATTTGTGGACTTTCTTTTTAGGATGAGGCCTAGAATAAGCTGTAGTGGCATGACAGATACTTAGTTGTTGGAATGCTGTTCTTACGTCTCTGGCAGCAGCTGTCTGTTCTCCCTAGGTAGTGAGCATGAACTCATGCATTCTGTAATTTCAGGACGTCATCACTCCTGTGTTTTGAGGGATCTCAGTTGCTCTCATCTCAACATTGCTAAAGAGAAATGAGCCCAAAGCTGTTTGAGAAGCATTGGTATCTATTACTCTCTCGTTTTTCCTTTTTCTCTCTAAACTTTGCTTTTGTAATATTTTTGCAGGTGGTCTGTCCAGACTGTAGTGATGATATTGCAGTGAAAAAAGACAATATTCTCGTTCGCTCTTTCAAGGATGGCAAATTGTGAGTAGGAATGTAGAGGTTGATAAATGAACAAAATTTATACCAGTCAAGTGAAATGTAGTATGACATGTGTTGGGTAAGGTATTAATAACATCAGTAAGCTCAGTAAGTTTCTGCCAAGATTTTTCTAATGTTTAAAAAACTGCTAACAGCCTACACTCTAATGAAATCAGTCTTGAACTTTGTCATTACTAATAATGGGGTGAATAAATGTATCTGTCTTAGTTTTAATTTCATTGTCATAATTGTGGCAAACAAAGCACTATTATGTGACTTCAAGAATTGCCTGAGACTCTTTCCTGCTGTGGTTGGAGTAGAGCAGTGCTTTGTAGAGGCTATGGCCATAAGCTTATCGAGCTACAGAAGGATGGGTGGGGGTGTGTGCCTTCGTGCACGTACACCACATGCATGCACAGAAATCCTCTTTCTTGTTTCGAGGTAGTAAGGCATATGTTTATCTCAGTCTAGACTGCAACTGCGTCTTATCATGTCCCTTGAAAAGACCTGTAATACTACTAAAAGTAGGAAAAAGAATAGAAAAATGTAGAAAACCAGACTGAATGTTGTTTGCAACAGAATAAGGATCTTTGTGTTCTTTAACTCATGTCAATAGAATTCTTTTGCTAGGTTTTAGTTTTTATTTTAAGAGAAGGGTTAGATATTTATTTGGCTTGGTTCAATTTAACAATGTTTTGCAGAAAGGATATTGAAGCATTTAACTTTTGTTATAGTTTAATTACGTAATAAGTCTAGGCTATCACTTTAGCATTTGATAGTTTTTCAGGCATCAGTTCCTGTCACCAGAGAGGCACACACGTGTGCACACAAGCACATATCTATCTCCAATCCCACAGAACTGCAGTTGAGATTTGCTTCCTTGATTATAGCCACAGCAGAAATCAGAAAGGGCTTTGTTGTTTAAATTTGGAACTCTTTTGTTTCACGCTGACAATTTATACAAATATTCATTTATGTTTTAAGTGAGATCTAAAATTCTCAATTTAGATCTCAGTTTAATTTAACGTGAAGGTTTTGTTAAGTATTATGTATTTGGGAGATTCCAGAAGCTACCTGTTCAGGGAATTAGTATGCTTTCTTTAGTATGCAGTGAATGCATGTAGGTAGTCAAACCAATTTCATGTAGCATTTCTGGTTTTAATCCACAGACTAATACTGTACCAAACTAACACTATAGAATTGTCAAGATATACTTCATATTTTTCTTTAAGTTTCTTATAGTCTCAATGATAGCTCTGTATTGTACTATTAGTTCTACCTTTAAAATATTACAATTTTTTTTAACACTTTCTAAATTATCTAGCGTTTCTGTGCCAAGAAAAGATGTCCGGGAGATTAGTGAAACTTCACCAAAGCCTGATGCTTTGTTAAAACAAGGTAAAAATAACTTTCTATGAGAAAACATATGTATGTATTTACTTAGTCACATAAATATGGACTAAATTTATGGCAGATGGGTTCATGTCTTAAAAATGCTAAAATACAGGATCTTTTCCTATAGAATAGTGTGTTGAAGGAAAACACTTCTGAGAAGCTAGAGGAACTTCTTCTAAACAACCAATAAAACCTGACAACCCACAAAACCCAACATGCCTCCCCCCACCTACCACACTTGTTTCAAGTGTGCCAAACAAAGTGTATAATCATACAGCACAGGTTGGCTCTATAGGTTCTTTTAGTATTTCTCTGTTTGCTTTAGATCTTCATAGAAGTATCACAGTAGTATCCCTAATAGCTACAAGTAAGTTACCTTTGCAGACTCTCAGGGATCTGGAATCGTAGATTAATTTGAAAGTGTAAGTTAGTGTGATGAAACTTAGAATTTAACTTTTGCTTGTTTCTTCCTCCTTGTCCTCCCTGTTCAATGTATAAAAACCGCAGTGTAAACCTGTTAGATATGGGTTTTCTCAATTAAATTTTCATACATACCCTGTGCAGAAGGTGCTTATTTGTCTCTATGAACATTAACATGGTAGTAATGCTAGTAATAGCTCTGAATAGCTTGATGTGCAGAAAACACTAGGCCATTTAACTGGGTAAGACAGGTAAGGATGGACAACAGGGAGTGGCTGTTGAGGTTCTTTCAATTTGGGGGTGAAATTGTTAATTAGCAGTCTTTCCTTCTTCTCCCCTTCCCCTTCACCCCTGACTACTGGGTTTTTTTATTGAAACATGTGGTAAAACTTCCTGCAGTACTAACAAATGCTGGTTCTTTTACAGCTTTTGACCAAGCCCTTGAATTCCGTAAAAACAGAACTGTTCCTAGTAACTGGAAAACGGAATTGAAAGAAGACAGCTCCAGCAGTGAAGCTGAGGAAGAGGAAGAGGATGAAAAAGAAAAAGAGGATAACAGCAGTGAGGAAGAGGCAAGTGAAGTTAGCAAAGGGCACAGATATACAGCTGATAAATATTAGCAAGGGTGTAATATTTAAGTAGGCCTTTTTAACACTAGGGAACATTTAACATATTAACATAGGCATTATTGAATACCTCTTTCTTACCCTGATCTACTGAAGAATTGCTTCACTGCAAGTTGTCTTCCTGGCTAACCTGATGTAAAGAAGAAAAAGAGCTTTGGATCGAGGCATTATCCCACTTCTACCTTTCTTCTCTTTTTGTGTTCTGCAAGTAAAAAATCCTACCTCATGCTTGGCTTTCTGATTATCTGTTATTTCCTCCCAACCTCCTGTCCAGAAAAACAAGGACTGAGAGGCTGAAAGAGAGGCTTTTGAATTTTTCACTTCCTGCATACCTTTTTTTGGTACTCAAAATCTGTATTTGCCCATAATCACTTATTCTCTCATCAGTTTGAAAGCTGCTCTCTAAGTTGTTAAGCAAGTGCCAGTAATGCAGCAGACTTAGTATCCTATTAATAGTGGAATTGTAAAGGAGAAACTAAACAGGCTATGGTCTTAAATGGTTGTTAGGGTTCTTCTGTCAATACTTCTTCCCTGGAGATTGTGGCTATGGCATACCAGAACGTGGTATGGCATCTTCTATTCATTAATTTGTTTAAGATTTGTTAGGAGGCTACAAAGGTGTGAAGTTAGGACTTCATCACTTCTCCATGTTCATAATTTCATTCTGCCTCTTCTTTAAACTCAAAGTAGCTTTATATTCAGTTATAAAGCCCAGTTTGAAAGGGGCTGTGCTCTGCTTAGTAATTTAAGAAGCAAGTAGTTCCTTGGCTTCAGTGCAATTCCCAAACTTTCAGTGTGGGTTCGTGTCCAGCTATGGACATGATGAATATAGATAGGTTGGTACCTATGCAGAGTGACACATGATTTTTATATAGGGACCGTTTCATCTCTGCCTTTAGTTGAAAAATACAGAGCCATTAGCTACAGTGTTTGCAGATATTTGACCTTGTACACCTTCCCTCGAGGACCTTGAGCTCCTCTTAGTTGCATGTGATGTTGCTTGAGCTAGTCTTTCCATGTGCTGGACTTAAAGATTTCATTTCAGGCAAATATTTTGGGATTTGCTGTGATAATTTCTTCGCCAGTATCTAGTGATATCAGTCACCTGTTGAACTAGAAGGTTCCTAAAACAGAGACAGAATTTTTTTATTATTTTTTCCCCCTTTCTCTCTCCACAGTGGTCAGAGACATGTGTGCCTTCTCTCCACCAATCCTTGAGCAATTTCTGCAGATTCCTCTATTCTTGTTAGTTTTTGCCTGTAACGTCCTGGTTATCGAGCAGCATTTCAAACAGGATCTGTGGGCCTGCCCTTGGGACTTTGTTACCCACCTGCACGTTGTTCTATTGTTTTCCAGGACATGAAGAAATCTCATTGGTGGCCCTCAGGCCATCCATGTGGTCCTACTATCTATGAGCCAGAACAAAACAAAACAAAAAAATGCAAGCTCTTATATATGTCACCACAGGCTTCAAGTACAGATACTCCTATCTTAGTTATGTAAGAGCATCTTTGTATTTACAGAACATGTGTGAGCATATGTCTCATACAACTGTATAGATTCTTTCATCCTATATAGATAGGAATTAACATGAAAATCCTCTGTACTTCTCTCATAAGAAGAGGAGTTGCCTTCTTTTTCAAATGAGAGAGACTGGAAAATGTCCTTCCTTTCCTTAACAAAATTGGATGGTAGATAAAAGAATCGACAGACCCTCTTTTCTAGTGATGGGCTATAATGCTGTGTGAATTTTGTGTTTCAATAAGCATGTTCCTGTTTTCCTGGATTTCATTATCCTACACAAAATCCACTTTCTTTTACCTTTGTGGCATGGAGAGATAGATCAGAGAGTGCAGAGTGACCTCCTAGCACTCTGGTTGTCTAACTTGAAAATAAATAAATAGGACATAGTGTGACATGCCAGCTTTGACCATTATCAAAGAAAACTTCTTGATTAAGAGATTCTGTATATGTTCCAAGGTTATTAAGAGATATTATTAGTAGAATATAGTATGTTCTGATTCTGTAGAGGTTTTGATAAAGTGTAAATGCTTTTCAGAGGGATGCAAGGTCTTAAACTTTCCCCCTTAGCACACTTTCTTAGAAAGCTGCTTTATTCTCTTTGGGAAAACTAATAAGGAATATTCATTTGCCATTCTGGCACCTTTGTGGATTATCAGGCATTGGATCTTACAGTGAGAAAGGAGTGTCAGTGTGTTATTCAGCCTCACCTTTATCTCAGTTCCCCATATATTTAAAAAGCATACATTCCTTCTTCAAAATGTGGTTGGGTTTCCTGAAGTTTTGGTTCAGTGACAACTCCCACCCCTCCCCTAAATGCTCTGTGGGACTATTTTCCAATGGCAGGTTTTTTTCTTGATGTTGAGGAACATGGGAAACCCAAATAGCTGCTCATGATCTCTTTTCCATGATCCAGCAGGTGCTAGTAACTTGCTATATGAGAATAAAACAAACAAAAGTGATACAGTTTTGGAGTTTGATTCCACTCAAATAATTTGTTCTCTATGGCCTGTGGAATGTGAATGTTCTTAACGAAGCTTTTGTCTGTACTATATGCAGGGCTGCAGCATCACCTCCTTCCTGTTGGTGAAGAATTGCTAGATATGCCTGATTTCTGGTGCCCCTGCCCTGTGAGAATACCATCTAGTATACTGGTTGCAGTTTGCTACCCAGTCTGTCCTTCTTGCTCATTGAAGCAGCCTGCTCTGAACTCTGCAGGTGTACTGAGTATCAGATATTTATCATGTGATGATGCCCCTTGCAAATTCTCTCCTCTTGCATTGCCTTTGCAAGACTGTGAAATATTTTCATTGCATTTATGTTGATAATTATAGCTAAAGGACAACTGTTTCAGCATATTGTGAATACTGGTTCTTAATTTTTTGCCTTTTTACTCTGATCTGTCATCCAGGTGCATTTAATGGAGAAGAGGAAGTATAGAATAAGAAAAAAAACCCTACTTCCTGGTTATGACTATTAGTCATAGCCTTTCATGACCTTGTTTTCAGCCATCCATCTCTTTATTAAATAACTTCAGTAGATGTTGGAGGTTTGGGGTTTAATTTTGTTTGTGTGGGTGTGTGTGTTTTTCCCAGTTCTGTTTAGTAATGATATTCTGTTTCTGCTGATTTCTCAACTGTCTTGGTGTAACTTTAAAGGCAATATGTTTTGTCCCCTTGCTTCAGGGTAGGTGAAGCTTTAATATTTAGTACAAGGAGACTGTTGAATGGAAGTGATAACCATGGAATGGAAATACACTAAGGAAAAATAATTTCTTTTAGATTGCTGAATGACTAGTTATTTTCAGAAATTTTACAGCTAATATTAAAAATGAACTCATATTTGGTGTATTGTTTTCAAGTAGCTCAGTCATCAGAATTCCTTAAGAATTTGAGTATATTAATATCATATTGCTAATGCTTGTGGCAAGTCCCATTTCCTAAGGAAATTACAAGGTGTTATAAAATAAACCGTAGTGCTTTGTTATGAAACTCTGCTGTTTATTAATCTGAGTAAATAATACAAAAGTTTATTGGTGCAATGAACTGAATTTCCAAAATATCCATTGTTATTTCAGTTCTAGGATTGCTCCTGCTCACCACGTGTTCAGCTGGCGCCCCATGGCAGTCTGCATGCAGTGCCATTGCCTGCGGTTTGCCAGTACAGTGGATTAGAACTCCTAAGAAAGTGCAAGCACCATTTTCTCTTTCACTTCATCTCTGAAAGTGACATAGTCTATCTGGAATCAAGGAGTCACTTAACTGCAGTAGGAGTAGAGCTGAGATTTCTGACACGATCTCATGATCGTTAATAGTGCTGTCTCCCAGACTCTGCATAAATGGACAAAATTGAGAACGCATCTTGATTTATGGTATCCCTTATGATACTTCAGTGACTGGTCAAAATCCAATTTCAATATATGTTTACAATCACTATTTTTAATATTTTGAAAAAATTGTAGTTTCTAAAATGTACTTTCACGTGGCATAGCACTGAGAGCATGTGCCTCTTTGTATAGTATCCTGTTGCTGACCACAGTAAAACAAACTTAAACATTTGAACCTGAATTATCACTGCCATATGTTTCTTAATGAAGGACTGTAACTCAAAATGGTGATAATTTTCTTGTATGGTTTGCTTTAAACAGGAGGAAATAGAGCCATTTCCTGAAGAACGAGAAAACTTTCTTCAGCAATTGTACAAGTTCATGGAAGACAGAGGTAGGTGTTTAATTAGCAGTACTTGAAAAAATTGAGTGTGTAAACTAGTAGTGCTTTGAAATACAGTTTTGGAAACAGAGAGACTGTATTCATGCCTTGTGACTTTCCCATGATTTAGAAGATGAATCTGTCACTTGATTTATCTCTTGAAATACAGTTCCTTATATCTGTTCTTAGAAATAAGCTGCTGCTTTCAGAATATATCTACATATATCCAATTATATTTTGCATACATCCTATTATATTTTCTACTGTGTACTTAAAGTGTGTCTAATCAAATAATATTAATTTATATCCTCAGTTTAATAAATTTTAAGTGCCTAAATAAAATTTAATGACATCCTGCCACACACTTTTTAGATCATGGAAAAAAGCTTATACTTTGTGCTAATTTTCTTGTGTGAATCCTGATCACTTAAATGCATGAACATTATCTGTAAAGTAGATTGAAATGCTTTTAAAAACCAGTGCCATTCACTGTATTAGGTCTTTATCAGATATTTATACACTGCAAGAAAAGTACTGTGTCTGTAGAGGCAGGAGTGAGGGTGTTTGTATTTAAATTACTATTAAACTGGTTAAAGTAGTATCTCTTTTTAATGCCATATGAAGATGAGTTGAGAAACTGTTCACAAAAGATGACAAAGTGATACTTAGTGCTAGTGGGAGAAGCATACAGATTTGAAGCATTGTGGGATTGTTCCTGGGGAGGGTTGGGGTTGGTGAAAGGATTACACTGTTATTTTCAGATGTAAATGTTTCAGTGGGTGGAATAAAAATAGGTGTAATATAGGTAGCAGCAAAAGTTGCGTAATTTCTGCATGTTCAGTAATATATGGGAGAATGCATATATATGTATTAAGTAGCATAACCCCTTTTCTCTGTAGTTCAGTAATTAAAATTCTTGAGTTTTAGTTTCATGAAGAGAGAGTACCAGTTACATGAGGTGGAGTTTACAATACTCTATTTGGTAGTGTAGTAGTGCATATTTTGTGGATTTCAAGTTATTCTGAAAAAAAAAATACTTCAAAACACCGTAATAACTGTCTTTGTTCCCAGGGACTCCTATTAACAAACGACCTGTATTAGGATATAGAAATTTGAATCTCTTCAAATTATTCAGACTTGTACACAAGCTTGGAGGATTTGATAATGTGAGTATTACTATGATGAGTATTTCGGAGCCACAAAATCTGAAGGTGCTGTTTATTATTGTGAAGTAATTAATTGTTTATTATTCTGTGAAGTAGTGATGAAGAACACAGGAGCTCCTCTTATGCAGGAGCTTTAGATGCATGGAAGTTAAATACTGTGGCTCCATAAGGTCCCCTGTAGCTCTGTAAAAACCATGCTTTAACACAAACCAGAAACTAGTTGTATTCTAATTAAATTACGCATCTACTCAACATTTTTAATTATTGCTGCCTAAAATCAGCCAGCATGTGTGTTTTTGTGATAACTTTATCAGACAAATAGGTCCTGAAATGTTTCCTCAAAGTGAAAGGAGTCACTGCTCAATAAAATCCCAAAGACTAATAATTTAGTTTTAAGGTCTGATGTGAGGTGCTTAATTTCTGTTTATTCTGAGCAGTATATAGAAGAATGTGGTGATAGGGATTAGTGGGATTGGTCTCGGAGGAGTAATTGAAACATCTGGAATTCATGGCCGAGCAGATTCTGTTAGTGCTTTGAACTGCTTCCCATAAATTTAGCCTGTGAATAGAGGAGGTATGTTTGTTCAGTGACACCTTTCTGATATACAAGAGGGGGTGTAATACTTGGGTATTGCAGTACATCTGTTCTGCCTTCACAGATGGCTAGAAATGAACATATCACACTGTCACGGAACTTTGTCACCAAAGGGTGTATTAAGGACATAATATAAGACTGGTAGCCACTTTGTCTGGTGCAGTATTGTTAATGCTTTGAATGGTTTTTTTCTTTCCAATTTAATTAAAATTCTAGCCCTGATAGTTAAGAGTTACTTTAAACATAAAATAAAAATGATGTACTGATTTTTCTGATCTTTATATTTTCTTTCCTTTGTTTTATTGCATCCTGGAGAGAAAAACCTGCTGTGGCTTATTGCAATGCAGAAATGCTAAAATGCTTAAAGTAATTACATTAGAATACAGCCTGCATTAGAGTGAAATATTGCGTGTGTGATAAATAGTAATTTTATAGATTGGAGGAAATTACTTATGTTTATTTTGCAAAGTTATAAACTTTATCAACGTAGTCTTCTTTGTGTCAGTAAGTTAATTCAAAAACAATTACTTCATTTCCTTTAACAGATTGAAAGTGGAGCAGTGTGGAAGCAAGTTTATCAAGATCTTGGAATCCCTGTATTGAATTCAGCTGCAGGATATAATGTTAAATGTGCATATAGAAAGTAAGTAATAAAGCTATGAAGTTTGTGGTAAAAACAGCACTAGAATGAACTGAAGTGATCCTGTGCTAGTAATATACATAGAGTCCATAACTTCTTGGTTATAATACAGTTTTTTAGGTATTAAATATAGTGTTCATGCTTAGCTTCTCTAAGTAGCGTGTTTTTTCTTGAATAAAACTTGCTTATCACAAGCAATTTTTTTCTTTTAGATATCTCTATGGTTTTGAAGAGTATTGTACATCAGCTAACATTGAATTTCAAATGGCATTGCCAGAGAAAGTGACCAACAAGCCTTGTAAAGACTGTGAAAAAGATTTGAAGATGGGTGAAGAACCACAACAGGATGCAAAAGATGTAAAAGTGGACAAGGATGAGCGCAAGCAAGAGGAAGTAGCAGTAGTACAACAAGAAGAAAAAAAGTTAGCTGAGAATGATAATGAAAGTAAAGAAAATGATAAGCCCTCTGTTCTGGTAATATATTCTAAAGTTCATGTTATATCCTGCTTATAAAGTCAGCTGGTGTGTAATAACAATGAATTAATGTAACGATTGAAGTTTTTGCATTGGATTTAAAATAAGACAAAAGCTTGCTGTAAACCTAATTCAGAAAAACACATTTGAGCTATATTTATCCCAGGGTGCCCATTTTAGGGTGATTATGTTGTCAAAATGTCTGACTTGTTAAGAAGCAGCTCCAACATTCCACTTGTTTGGGGGTCTCCCAGGTCAATTAGGGACTAATTAGCGTGCAGCTTTACCCTTATCTGGGTAGTGCATGCTCACAACTAACTACAGTGCTGATATTTTCATTATGCATTTAGCTATGCTTTGAAGCCCTCATAAATTTTGCATTTACTTCAGCGTTCCAGAGAAACCAGTGAAGCTCTACAAAGACCTGGGCCATGCAATGTACCCATGGTCTAATGTCATTTAGCGATCCAGCAAGACAAATGTTTATAGCTTTTCAAAATCCAGTGTTGGCTCAGTGGCTTTAGCAAAGGATGTTCAGGGAAGAGGGCTGATATGCTGCTCCTTACAGGCCTAGCAGTTTGCTGTGAAACTGGTGTTGCTCCTCAAGTCAGGGTACAACACAACTGTAACACTTCTGCATATAAATGGCAGCCAGCTCTGGTCTGTCTGCTGGTATTCTTTGGGGTAAACGCCAGATGGGCCAGTACTGATAACCTCTGTATCCTGAGTAAAACATCCTCTGTGGAGTGTTTGTCTCGGGGGTTGCTTTGCTGTCCAGATCTAAGAGCTGCATGCCTGTATCATTGTGACAAAATGAGCTAGGACACTGGCTACAACTTTGAAGTTTGTTAGGTTTAGCAGAGGTGCTGTAATTTTTGAACAAGTCACAGACTCTTGGGTTTTTTTTTGCTCTTACAACTTCAGTGTGTTTTGTCTGCCTTTTCTTAAATCCTTTGTTTTCACCTTATGAGTTAACTAAAGATTTTCTTATTCTAGGGAAACAAAAAAAATTTGCCAGATTCTGTGTATACACAGCCTGATCAAGAAAAGGACTTAAATACAATCAAAACTGAAGATGAAACCAAACTGGAAGGTAAAGAGGAGGAGAAGATTAAAGAAATGGAAAATCCCACAGTAAATGCAGATAGTGAAGAAAAAGAAAAATCAGGGTAAGTTACATTGTTTCTAGTCAGATAAAACATCTGATTTTACTCTTTAATTTGAACTTCATATCAGATATGCTGTTGTTAATCAGACTTATGTCTTCAGAGACCTCTGTGTTTGTAACTTTGTTGTGATTACAGCCATTGAAGTTCATGGATCTATTTTTTTAGAAAGAAAAAGGCAGTAGGCAGCTTAAGTTTTGGAGAGTCCAGGTCTAAATATTTATAAACTGAGTGAGAAGGTAACATATAAAGCATAGGTCACTCTTTGATTTAAGACAAAAATGTTGCAGTCATTGCCAGTAGTATTCTTCTACTTAACTTAGGTACAAGTATGTCACAAACTTGCAGTTTCCAGCTTTTACTGTTGGACAGGGGTGTGTAATATGGGAGAAGATGGAAGTATCTTGCATCACTCAGTTAACAGCTTGCCATTGAGTAGGTGTGGTACTGGCAGGGATCTCTTGTGCAGACCTTCAGACAGGTGTTTTGAAAGCAGGTGATTGAAATAATAGGGATGGTCAGGGACATCTAATCAATGAATGTGTACAGGTGATCTCTCCATTTATGGAGTGGCCAGGTTTTCCTGTTTCAATGCAGAGCAATCCTACAAGTGCTTTTCAGGAGGCACACAAAAAAATACAAGCAGAATATAGTCTTCGTTAGTCCCTAGTATGTGAAGAATTTATATTCTTAAAATTAGAACCCTCACAAAGTATGATTTCAAGTGTTAAAAGCACTGAAATGGCCCTTTGAGGTCAGATCGAAGATCTCTTTTAGTATGGTATTTGTCTTCGACAGAAATGGTAACAGATGCTTAAGGAAGGAGCTGTTACAAGACAGAAAGCGTATAATGACACCTCCTTATACTTTCACAGCAGTCTGTGTTTCAGGGACGTATTGGTTTTTGTTGGGGTTTTTTTTGTAGTTAATACCAGCTGTTGCCTGACCACTAATTCCCTCGTTCATTCCAGCAATTTGCTGTTTAGTAGATGAGCTGTCTTAATCTTCTGTCTTAATATCATTAACTCTTAATGCTTTTCCTGGCCCATTAAAGGTTGTGGCAGAATGTCGTCGTTCAGCATGTTGATTTCTGATTCACTAGTAATAGTTGTTTTTTTATTTTATTAGGGGTTTTGATTTTCATAACAGATTCTGGAATGATCCTTTCGTAAAACGTTTTTGTCTTTCTAAATATTTTCAGGGAGATTCCTTTGGCAATTTCTGTAACTCAGAAATGCAGAGTACAGAAAAATCAAGTTTACCTGAACTCAGTGAAAGAGCTTTTTCTCTGTAGATGTGATTTCATTTTTCCCATGTAAACTTTCCTTGGGTAATTGGTAAAATTGCTTTAAAAGAGAAAATTGCTGGACTTTGTTGTGTTTGCTGTTTTTAAGGTGAACTAGATCAGTTGGTACTGTAACAGGTTTGAAAGGTTTTCATAATTATTAAAGATTGATTTCAAAATGCTGCTTTCAAAATATTGAATTCAATAGGTGGAAAACTTTGCACTGCTTAGAGAATAGCAGTTTTTAAAGTTCCCTAAATTGTGTGTTTGAATGTGTGTATGTTTGTGATGTTACTTTATGTTTATTTGTATACTTGGAAAGGACAGTGGCTTGATAGTTACTGTGCTGCTATAGTAAATGGTACATAAAAATTTAAAAGCTGAATTTTCAGTAATCCTTTATTTTTCTAGTGGGCTTTTTGTTGGTTGGTTTGTTTGTTGGGTTTTCCTTTTTTTATTTCACATTTTTTTGTCCTGGTTCATGTCAAGTTGCATTATTTATGACATCAAAAAATGTAATGAGTTTTCCAAGTTTTTCTTTATGAAAACAACAAAAATCAGTAGAAAATACTATTTCCTCTAAATTTTTCCTAATTCACCTGATGGTAATTAAATGAATTCTTTTCCCTCTTCTCTTTGCTCATCCAGTGAAAAACTCTTCTAACTGGTATTTTGCTATTGTGAAACTTTGTAATGAGTTGCTTAAAATGGAAGGCGTAACTCTAAAGGAGATGTGGGTGGTGATGTGGTCATTGCTGGGAGGTATGTTATGTTTCAAGGAATAATTTAAATTACAATACTGAAATGTTTATGGCAGTTAATTGCTGTACTGCAGCAGCACTGCAGTAGTGCTGTTAGCGTGATTACTCTGCCCTCCTTCCCTCAGAGATTGATAGGAAGTACAAAATGCACTTCTGTCAGCTTTAAAGAGCTTTTAAACATGTCACTGTCCTTTTAAATGCTAAACAATGTTTTTGGCATTTATACCATAAAGGAATTTTGTGAGGTATTGTATTAGACGTCCTACTTCCCTTGACCCAACTTTACGGATTAGAAGTTGCAAAGGTTATATGCAGGGGGAAATGCCGTGGTTGGAGTTCTTTGCTGAACTGAAATGCAAAATGAATATAGGCATTTTTGTATCTCAGAACTAATCACACACACCAATACTCAAAATGTAATCAAAATAGATTAGTGTGGATTGAAGTTTCATTGGTGCATTTAAAACGTATTCCTGGAACTTTCCTACGTTATGGCCCATCTGTCTTTCACAGTCCTAACCAACTGGCCAAACTAATGAAATCTAATGTTATATAAGGCAAATTTGTGGAGTTTGCTATTTGCATTTATGTCTGTAGTATCTTGGATATCTTCATGTAGGTTCTTCTTGCTGGGGTTCTTCTTGCTGACTTTCTTTTGGGAGGACTGGATGTAATTCCTAGCTTCCAGACCTCAGGAAAAGCTACTGGAAGATAGGGTTGTTGACAGGTTTTGTTTCTCTGTACAATCCCATTATCTTAACCCTTTGAGACTGCTACCACTTGAATCCTACAGTCCCTTGGGCACAGACTTTAACAATATGATGAAGAGGAAGAAAGCCTGAACTTCTTCCTTTCTTCCCCAGAGAGCCTGTTTCTTGCCTGCTTGTGTGTTTGTGAACACTGAAAATCGAGATTCAAAGGCAGGTTGCCCTTTATTATATACGTGATTTTCTTGTTTGGTTTGGTTTTTTCCTGTGGCTAGTGGAAGGTGCCTGTGCTAGATACAGAATATGCAACTTCTGGTCATTAAATAAATTTAAAAAAAGGCCAGCAATGTGCTACTTTTCATGGGTCTGTCCCAGAGGGCTCTTTACAAAAATGACTGCGTAAATCCATCTTTTTCCATAACATACAAAAAAGTACTCATATTTGGCCAATGAATAAATATAAAGCTTGAAATCCTCCTTTTTTTTCAGAACTTCTGAAGTTCCTGCTAACTTCATGTTGTGGAATTAATGGTCTTCAAATGTGATGTTGCATAGCTGGTGCACTTTCTTCTTTGTAGCATCTAAAAGTAACTTAATTATTTAAACCCTTGAGTCAAAGTCAACAAATTGAGAATGGAGCAGTTTTTTCTACATGGTGAACAATGGAGTGATGTGTTTGAATGTGTTTCAGAGTGACTGAGGCCAGGATCCTTGTGGAGTTTTTAGGAGGTGTGGCTTTTTTAGTGCAAGCTTATAAAATTAAAGGTAGATCTTTAAAAATTTCATAGTAGGACAGTTTGGGCACTGAAATGTAGGTTGGTTGCTATCTAACCAATATTAGTAAGAGGGGTTTTTTCCCAGATGATTAATTCAGCTCCAAGTTCTTATTTGTTAGATTCGGTTTTGGAGTTTTCATTGAAGTTTTGTTTGGTTGGCTTTGTGATTTGTTTTGGTTTTAATGCTTTACTCTGAAGCATGTGGGACAAATGGCTGTCAAGAACTTTATACTGAATGGAAATATTAAATGCTGAGAATCTGGGCAATTTTTGCTTTCAAACAAAAATTTGCATCAGACTTGTATGTTCCTAGTACTTGGGTTTTTGAGATGATCAGGCAAATTTTTTCGAAGTAATCCCAGTTACGGTGCATAAAGATTTTAAGAGGCTTTCTTGTGTTTCCCTATTTTGTCTGAGGTGCTGCCTTAACCCTAACACCAGAAGGGGCTGCCGTCTCTGGATCTTACTGTACTCTTGCTCACCAGACTGTCATTTTCAGTACTCACAAATAGTTCTTCCTTGGTTTTATGGAACTTTTTGAATTTGTTTATTTTTTCTGCTTGAAAACTGTCTGCTTTTTTATATCGTCCAAGGCATGCATAAACAAACATTCTTTAGAAACCTAAACACTTCTGTTTGTATCATACTGATGGTTTAAGTCTTTGTTGTGTGGTTTTGTGGGAATTGGTACTGTCATATTTTGACAGTATCAAAAGGTGAAAATGATCATTTTCTTTGGCTTATAGTCTTGAAAGAGTTAAACCATTCATTCTCATGCAAGGAAAAAGTCTTAATCTTACAGCTATTTATATGCATCTTTACATGCACTAAAGCATTTCCCTTCCTACAACCAGTAGGAGGGAGCTAGGAGTAATAAAAGCAGTAATTGAGAACTAACTGAAGATGGGCACTGTTTTATGTGAAGGATTTTACTAAGGTTTATTACCCTTGCAGGGTAAGGGGACTACTTGCTGTGCCTGAGCTGGTGATGGCTTCTGTTTGCACAAGAGTTAAATTTTCTGGAAACACTTATTGGGTATTTTCTGAAAGCAATTTACAACAGGATTATGTAATAGTCAGAGGTTCCATTTCACCTAAGGGAGATAATAGATTGTTAGAGGCAATGTTTTCTTCGGGTCCTTATCTTTAAAACGACATATCAGAGTGTTATGGTGGTAAATCTGAAACAAAGTAGCAAAAGGTTAAAATGCTTTTGAGTAAATATGTAATACAGAAGGCATATTTTACAGCTTCTGGATTAGCTGAGAACTATTTATTGAGATACTTCCAGTTTGATTTAGGTTCATGTGGAATTGGTAGGAGGGAGAGCAGTGTGTCATGTTCGTTGCGTGTGTGGTATGAACATCCGCTCAGAAAAATGCTGATAACAACCATACTTAATAGTTTCATTTATAGGAACATATTTCTTTGCTCTTACTTGTGATGTGTGTTCTATTTATGTATTTCAGCTATCTTTGTATCAGGAAGGAAGTTTTTGTAGTCATGTTTTCAGAAACAGTCTAATTGATTTCCTTTTCTTAATACAGAATACACAGTTATATGTGATGATTGCTTATGATATAGCAATAAGCTGTAAATGACAGAGTATTTAATAAAGTGTAGAGTGGTAGTGTAAATGTACTGGTCCTGCGTGTTGAATGGAAGGGAGGCATCTTTGATTTGGAAAAAGTGGTTCTGCCATTGTATTTACATAGCTTATGGTCATTATGAAGGCATTAAGCATGGTAGCTGTCACTGAGACTTGTGTGCATGGGTGGTGAGTCCTTAAACATTCATCAAATACTAGGTGTTTCCAAACTGAATGTGAACCACTGCTGTAAAAATAGAAAGGGCTATAGTCTTCAGCCACACTTTGGAACCATCCATTACCCTTTCTAGGAATGTTTTGAAATAGCTGAATGATGGGAAGCTATAACATGAGGTCCTTTCATCTGTCTGCTCCATAGCAGCAAAGGAATACACTGGTTACAGAGTACATGCTTGCATGGTTGAAGTGTACTGTATTACACTCACATGTGATTCAAATCAAGTTAGTGCCTCTCCCCTTGCCTCAGAACAGGGAACCATAACTGCTTTTATTCAGGTTTTCTATGTCTGTAGGCAGAAGTCCTTGGAGCTTTTCAGATTTCCTTTGTAGCTTCAGAGGTGTTGTGGTTTAACCCAGCTGGCAACTACGTACCATGCAGCCATGCTCACTTCCACCCACCCCAGTGAATCCAAAACAGAACACAGTACTAGCTACTAAGGAAAAGTTGACTCTATCCCAACCAAAACCAGGACAAGAGGGAAGACAAATATTGGTGAATTTTGGGTGTTATGTTATTTTGTGTAATTAAAGGTGAGATTCTACTGTCAGGGCTAAGTACAGGTCTTAATGACCTCTGTCTTAAAACTTTAGGTTACCTTAGTACATCTGTGATTGAGAATGTCAGACTGTGGAAGAGACTGAACATCTTTCAGATCTATGTTATGTGAAGTAAAGGTTAAATTATGCTCTAGGATGAGAAAAAGAAAATAAGGGAGAAATAAAAATAGAAGCTAATTGCTACACTTGAAGTGTCAATTACAGAAAGTTTATTTCTGCTAGTGGTTCAATTAGCTGTAATGACTTAATTGAATCAATAATTGAAATAATCTTGCTTCCTCAAGTTTTAGAATATCCCATAAAAAAATAATCCTGCATATGCCATCTCACCTGCTGTGTGTGCCAGTTTGGTGTTTCAAGGAAAATGTATTGGAATAGGGTTAGGTTTGCTGCCAGACAGGGATCCTAGGAGGCAGATGTGATGTTCCTAATTATACCCTGTCTTATAGATTTTACTGGGCCTTGTGACAGCTCTGTGTTTAGTGCCAGAGGATGTGGGCTGAAAGAGGTTTGCATGATACTGCAGTTTCTGTAGTGGTGTAATAGCATGCACTCTTTCTATCTATTAACAACATCTGCTTGTTGATACACTTAATTGTTGGTGCTAAATCTTTATATTGACTGAGAATGACTTGCCGTCTGTGTGGTTTTAGCATTTTATTGATTGCACAATGTCTTTTGGAACTCATGATAAGCAATATTTCTATGATCTAAACTTCTTAATGGTTTTATTTTGTTAACAAGTAGATTTGCATTTTAATTCATTAATTTCCTGCTTCTGAAGATTTATGTCCCCAGTCTTGGCGAGATGGGGTGGGGGTACTGTTTTCCTTCTGTGGTTGTAATTTGAAATGCTTTTGAGTCCTGATAAGCTTTCTGGTGATACTTTGGATTCTGGAACACAGTTACACTTGTAGTACTGTGTCTTCTGTACAGGGTGCATGCACATGTGCTGCTTCCTTGTTTCATCCGCTGCTGCTTGGGTTATTGAAGTTGTTGCAGCTTTGTGGTAAATACTGCTTAGTTCTGGTTGTAAGTTAACAATTATTGTTTGCTGTGAAGAGACTTTTGGGGGTTTTTTTGTTTGTTTTATTATTATTATTTTTACTTGGGGTTTTTTGTTTGCTTGGTTTTTTTTTTTCCTTTTTCCCCATGCCCTCTCTGGGATTTTGACTAAAGAACATTACGGGAAATCCAGTGTTCTCATACATGCATACATAGACTAATGATGTTCTGACTGTGCCTGCCAGATGGCTACAATTTTCTCTTACAAACCTCTGTTTCATGGCAGTCATGGCTTCTCCTTCATCTGCACTGCCAGGTTTGAGCTGTTAATGGCCTTTAAGACAGTATCTTTTGTTCCTTGCAACCATTGGTATATGTTCTTGGGTTTTGTGGTGGTGTTTTTTGGGTTCGTTGTTTTTTTGTTTCAGGAGCTATATGAGTGCATTATTTTTTTCTGCTCCAAAATTATGAATGCTCTTTGCTTTTGTTTAGCTTCCTAAAAACTTCAGGTTATGATCCCTAAACAAGTCACTCCTTTGAACACTTTTTCTTTGCAGTCATCCTTGCTTCCATTTTGCTTTTGCTTCCTGACATGCCCTCCACCTACACACAGCCTGCTGTTCACATCTGTTTGACCATCCAAGTTACTCAGCTTCACAGAGAGGCTTTCATACATCTCTTCCATACGGTACCAATTTCTGGTATTGTCTTGGAGTCTTTGTAGGGTAACTAGTGGGACACCAAGAAACTCATAGGGTGATTAAGGTGAGAGAGATTCCAAATCAGTCCAGCTTCTGAAGAGCCACTGGCACCAAAACTCTGACTCTCTCATAGGCATGCTTTTCTTTGCAGACAGCATTGGAGGATTGTGCCCCTAGGTCTTGGAGGAAAAAAAAAAAAAAGGCAAAATTTGGTTCACTGCAGTTTTGAAAAGTCTGCTTAGTAATGGGAAATCACAAACTCATCTTTTTCTTGGAGCAGTGGTGACTTTTGTACGATAATATCGGTTAAGCTGAAATTAGGCAGAAGTTCTGTTTTAGTGCAGCGGAGAGTATAATTTAAAGCATTTAAATTACTTGTTGGTGGTTTCTGTTGTTAGCTGTGGAATTCTTTCAAAGCTCATTTATTTAAGTTGCATTTGTAACTCTGGTGGTTTTAATTTCACCAGCAAATAGTTCATTGAAAGTATCTAATAAATGAAAAGTCTTGACCTTCCAGTTAAACTGTATGGTTTATGCTATGTGTACCTGTACAGATAGATCTTCTGTGACATGGTATAGTTAATACACCAATAAAGGGATTTTTTTAGCATTTATCTCATTGTGTATGCACATGTATAAATGTAATTATATATTTATGTGTGTCTGTGCATATATATTTATATACATGTGACAACACTCGCTTCTGAAGTAATTTTATTAAATCAGTGTAGTTATACTACAGTTGAATTGAGCATATTGTTCTGAATTCTCTTTTGCCAACTAAATAGATAATAACACTGCAGTTTTCTTTCTGCGAAGAAGCATTTGAGTAACTAAACTGCTATTGATCCTTTTGCAGAGAGAAGATAGCTTGGTTTATCTGAATATATTCTACTGAAAACATTAGAGAAAGGTTGAGATTATTAATACAGACTTTTGTATTTGTGAGGTTAACTCAATATTGGCATGAATCAGACTTGGAACAACACTTACCTTTGCTTACCAGACTGTAATACATCCAAACATACCTGTTGCATGTATCAGGTTTTTGAATTGTTAGCAGGTCACAGTTACTGTGAGTTTAGTCAGCAGCTAAATCTGTTCTGTGTTGCACAATGTGGGATTAAAATGATACAAGGGCAAATAATAATGTTTTAGATAGTTGTTCAAGATTAGAAGATATTTTCCTCATTAACTTTTGTAATGTAGTCTGCCTCTTTAAGCTGGTTGCAGATAATTTTCAAATCATTGAACAGCCCATAGCTACCATAGACTGAAAGTAGCAAGATTTGTGGGGTTTTACTGCAAATGTCTAAAAATATATTCAAAATTAGCTTACTTCTCAAAACAGTGAACACCTGCTTGTGTATTTATATAATAATTAAATGCAAGATTGACATATTTAGAAGACCTTCAGCATAATTGGCAAGGAGCAACAAGGTCAGAAATTAGCACAGCTTTCTTAATTTGCTAATAAACTCACATAAGATGTTGGGGATTTTTTGCCTAAAATCTGGTTTTGGTTGCAGTCATTTCAAGATGTTGAGATTGAGTTTATTTGTAATAAAGCAAGGATTTTTTTTTGAGAA
Source organism: Campylorhamphus procurvoides (assembly GCA_013396655.1). Taxonomy (NCBI): domain Eukaryota; kingdom Metazoa; phylum Chordata; class Aves; order Passeriformes; family Dendrocolaptidae; genus Campylorhamphus; species Campylorhamphus procurvoides. The sequence goes on along the minus strand of WBMV01005965.1, from coordinate 224,235 downwards.
GCAAGTTTCAAGAAACATAAGTAAAACTTGTAGGTTGAAAAATGGAATTTAGGAAACTTTATATTGAAATGGATGAATTTTAACTGAAAAAATCTATTTAGACAAAGAGACTGCATGAAAAGAATCATATAAAGATTAGTTTGAACAACTTCTACTCATACAGATTTTGATGGATTTTTTTTTTCTTTTAGTCATTTTTGCACCTTACAGTCACTGGATTTTGTGTGTATTGCTGTATCCCATTTTGCTGATATTACTCAGCTGTAGTACAGTTTCACATATTTGGAGCCTCCTGTTTCCCACTCTCTAATGCATCCACAATATTTATCAATATATGTGGTTTGGAACTGAAAAGCTTTGAAGTATCTCATATTAACTCTACAATTTTTTAAACCTTTCAAGAGATGACACGAATAAGGAAGAAGATGAAGATGAAGAAGAAGCAGAGGAGGAGGAAGAGGAGGAGGAGGAGGAAGAAGACAACAATAACAATGAGGAAGAAGAGTTTGAATGCTATCCACCAGGCATGAAAGTCCAAGTGCGGTATGGAAGAGGGAAAAATCAAAAAATGTATGAAGCTAGTATTAAAGATTCTGACATCGAAGGTGGAGAAGTCCTTTACTTGGTGCACTACTGTGGATGGAACGTGAGGTAACTTGAGTTTTAGTTAGTGATTACTTCTTGAATTACTTCTCAAATACACATACGAATTTTAAACACTAAATTAATAGACATCTGGAGTCCTAAACTTTCAGTATTGGTGTTCTATGAAGGTCATTGTACTGTATGAAACTATGAGATTTTTAGCACTATATAAATGCAGGACTTTAGTTACTTAGAAAATCATCTTAAAATGGCTTGTTCAAAGAAGGCTTCATTTGTTCCCCGTCTTTCTTTTCTCTCCATTCAAGTGACAACTCGCTCTTTCACAGAATCCTGCTCTGGCTCTCTTAAGCCAATTTTCTCTCATAAAATATTTGAATAGTGTACTTAGCTGAGGCTATATACTCTTGGCAGCAAAGCATGGAGTACACTGGCAGTATGGTATTTCAGAGGAGAATGACAAAAGTCTTAGTGGCAAATTAGTGTTCAACAAATAATTGCATTCCATCAGATCTAATTTCCACCCTCCCCACCATTCTTCCCCCTGAGGCCGCCTCAGGCTTCCTAATAAGATTCTTCTTAGCCCAGTGGAGTCTTCTGCTTTTTTTTTTTTAATATAAGCAGGAGTATAAGATTGTCTTCAGTGTAGCATTAATAGAAATAAATTTAAGTATTCCTATATTTTTCCCATTTCAGACCTCTTTTTTGCCATTTAAAACTTGAAGCAACTTTGAAAACAGTAAAGGAAACCAAAGTTTTTGAGCAGCTTATGAGCATAACTGCTTCCTTCCTCATTTTCAATGTTATCTACTCATTGTTTTTAGCTGATACCTTTTTAACTTTATTACTGTCTTTATAGATCTGTTAAAAAGAACCCCAGAAGTCTGAGACAAACCTATACTTTTTCTTTACTTATTTTTCCTTTTCTGAAAAAACTGAGGTTCTTGCGACCTTCATCTGTCATCTGGACATCCTGCCTCTAACCATGAGGGCAGGGCAAATGTCATTTATTCAGTTTTGGCAAGATCTGCTAGCAAAGGCAACAGAGAAGTGTGATGCTTCTCTTTCTGCCTTGAATTCACCTCTTTGCATCTCAGCCTGGTGATTTCCAGGAGCACCTAAACCACTGCTGAGGAGAAAAGTTTCACTGTCGCCAGTTTTGATACTGATCTTTTGTAGAATTCTGGTCTACATCTACATTGATCTACAAGAATAGGATCTTTGACATAAATCGTCTTCAGGCAACATTTGTAAGCATAGTGGGCTGTGAAGTCAAGATACGAGGGGAGATGCAGCCTGCTCAAGGTTGGGTGTGACTTGCGTTCCTGCCCTTATTGGGGAGGATTCCCTAGGAGTGCAAGGTGCTGAAATTTTCATCCTGCTCGCTGAGGATTACTGTGTTTACCATTCCAAGAGATTTCTTGCTTTTAAACTCTTGTTTTGGAATCCACATGTAAACATAGAAGTTGTTTTTCTTTTTGAGCAAATGTCATACTACGAGGTGAGATGATCAGATTTTTATTTGAGCAGTACCACTTCAAATCTGAAGAAATGAGAAGTCAAAAATGAGCCTTCTTCACCTTGGAGATCCCAGCACCCCGGTTCTTAAAGGAGAAAGCAAGATTCTGATTTTTTAACTCTGCATTTTAAACAAATACACATATTGGTATCAGAGGCATTATTTCTGTGACTAGGATATGTTCGATAACAGAAGCATTTTTAGTAAACTTGCACTCATTTGAGAATTAAGTAGTATTTTTTGGTCTTTCTGGCAGCAGGACTTGGGTTTATGTTCTTACCTAGTATTTTAAAAGAGCCCTCTGAAAGAGTTTGGGGGAGCAGGACTCTTCACTGAAAAATGTATCAGTGATTGAGATTTAGCTGTGGGACTGTGTGTGGGCTCTGCTAAATATGGCTAATTTTTTTAATTCAAGTAAAATTACTTAAATTTTTGGAGATGAGAGAAAGAGTGGGGTAAGCCCGAGCATCTAAACACTTAGATATTTTAGTACTGTGAAGACTAGTCTCATACTGTGTAATAACTTGATTTGGCTTTTAGTCAGTCACAACCCAGAAAAATAACTGCCCTACTTAGCAGGGACAAGTACTGTATGTGCAAGTACAGGTATGTACTGAACTAAGATTTTCTACTCATCCAGGGTTTTTTTTTTTAATTCCGTCTTTCTCCTGCCCCTGAAAGTTGACTTTCCTGTTTCCCCTTTTGGTCAGTATGCCATTTAATGACCTGTTCTTCAAACCCCGTAAGTTTGAGCAGAAATCCTAAGTAACTACTTGCGTTTTTTTATCACAACTTAATTTCAGTATCAATCTGAGATTCAGAATAATTGTACATGTGGGGTAGGGGGCGGGGCATGCTCACACACCTTTGTATGCACTTGGAATGGAATTTGGTAAACTTGATACTCATCTTTGTTAGGTTTTTTTTTAATGCTCTGGAACCAGAAACAATAACAACTGTGGAACTACTTTTTTTTTAATTTACTTTCTTAAGAGTAAATAGGAAGTACAGAAGCTGTACAGCTTTATGCTAAAGGATTTTGTTAGCTCCTGAAATTCAGGTGATACATGTCTGTGATAAATGTAAAGAATGGCAGTGTTCAGTGGAGCCTGAAATGTCGTGAAAGGGAATGGTAAAAATCTCTACCTGGGAGACCTGCTTATGTTACCATGTGTTAACTGAGAAAAGAAGAGGCAGAACAGAGAACCTGTATTCTGACACACCAGAAATGTTCTGAATTACGTATGCCTTATACAGAACCAAAACTTCTTTAGGGCCTATGGTGCCAGTTCCTTGTGTCCTAATTTTAATCTTCAGCTGCCAGTGCAAAGAAAAGTTCATTGTGAAGTGCTTGAGGTGAATTTCTTCTGTGGTATGTTCCCAGTCATTAAAAAGGGTGCATATTTAAAAATTAAAAGGATTGTTTTAAATTGGTGTGTTGTTATGGTACAACATCACAAGACATGTTATTCTTGAACGTTTTAAGTGTTTAAAGCTAAGACTTACTATTTACAACATTCCTTTCTTTACTTCAGAAATCTGCATGTGAAAATGCTAATTTCTCTCTCAGTTTGCTGAACCATTACTTCATATATGCATTTCATATGTAACTGTCAACCACTGAAATTAAACATGTAGCCAAAAATCAGGTTCTGGAGAGTAATGTATGTCATGGAGACGGCAGAGGGAGAATTATTTAAAAAAAAAAAAAGAAAGAAACCAGAATCCTCATCTAACATTCCAGTATTTGGGTATCAGACTAGCTCTTCTCCTTTCTTTTATCACAGCCAGATGAAATATTTGATTCTTCTGTGTTAGCTACAGAAAGCAGTTACTGGAACTTTTCAGTGAATTTTCAAAGGCTTGCTAGTTCCTTGAGGTCACTTGTCTTCCTGAGAAAGTGGTACCTTTGCTAGTACACATATAGTCTGGAAAAGTGTGTTTTCTTCCTTGTTTTCCCTCTAGTACTTCTCTGGAGGATTGACTATGCAATCTCTCAGAGTATGTTGTGGTGTATTTTAGCTTGCAGATGGTACATGTGGATGTAATACAATCAGTACATACTCTGATGCAAAGTGCCAATTATTTTTTCTGCTATATAGCTATTTGTTTCATTTTAGCCTTTTTTCTTCCTTCCTGTTCAAACTGACCTTTCTGGCAGCCATTCATTTTTAACAGTAGGACAGAAAAGCTTCTCTCCTTCCTGGCTCTTCTTTGTCTTCATTTTGGTAAGGCAAAGGAGATGTTCCTTATGAAGGCGTTTCAGGTTTTCACATGAAACCTGATTTTAAAAAATACGTAAATAATTTCTTACTAAATCCTTTCTCTTTGTTATCAAAAAATCTGTGCAAACCTTTAAGAGCAGCTCCCCATCTTACCTCCATCATCTCTGCACCCATCTGCTCACTTTAGGGTGGCGAAGCAAGTAAGTGTGAAAGACGGCACTGCAGTAAAACAACCCCGGTCTTCTGAAAGCTTGTACTTCTTGTAATGACTGCTGAAGAACTTTTTTCTTAATATTTTTGGGTTTATTTTGTTTTGTGAACAGAATATCCAAAGCAAGATTAGTGATGAAGTACGTTTTTCGTGGTTTAGCAAGTGCAGGAAAAAAGGCTCTAGTCTGAGTCACACGCCCCATTTAGATGCAGCTTTCAGGGTGCTTCTCTGTCATGTAGTAGAGGAAAATGTAATTTAGGGTCAGGTTGTCATCTGTGTTGTATACTTTTTGCAGGATCTGTTTCAGCCTGAGGTCTCATTGTCCCAGGTTTAGGCAAACCATATGCATCAGATGTGTGAGTCGTGAAAGGAGCTGTGTGGTGCAAAGGTGTAGAGTGTGGGCAACTCATTCCCTGAAGGTGATGTGAGATTCTGTGACACTGAGACTCCTCACAGGGTCTCTGCTGTTTCGGGTGCAGTCAGGAGTAAAGCAGTGTATGCTCTGGGCAGGAACTGTGACTGTCACACAGAGTGTTTCAGCTTGTGCTCCTTGAGGTGAGGGCTCGTGTGACCACTGCTTCTAACACACAGCGTACCCTGTGGTATGTACAGATAGTCTCTTCAGATTCTGCATGTCTCTCCTTTGCTTCAGTATGCCCCCTGTCTATCAGCTGTCACCCCAACAGGCACTGCAGTTACTGTGAATCACAGGCAGTGTGGGCTGTGCACAGACTCTGCATAGGGGGAAGGTTGTTTTCTTACTGGAAACGCACAGAATGAATGAAGACAAATTTTGTATTCTAGCAATGTGGTTGAGGCAGAAAGGACACTGTCAGAATCATCACTTTTCACAGCGTTGTCAAGTCCTAGTGCTGTTTTCCTGCAAGCATTTAGACATAGTAAAATACTCTTAACCTGTCTGTGGGTCACAGTGCATTTGGCAGGCACTTAGCAGTATTCATTATGGAAAGCACGTCTTTGACTTGAAGAAAGATTGCTTCACATAGGGTTTCCCACAGTCTTACAGAATATGGGATTTTTCTGTACTAGGAAACTGAAGAGTTATATTCCAATTTTGGAGAGAAACTGTCTACTGATATTTCGCCTGGTAATAGCAGTATAATAGTACAATGACAGTGGTATCTGCAGCTTTATAGGCAATCTTGGTATGTTGTAATCTGCATGGTCTGCTGCAAGATTTTCTGTTTCTTAACTCTCATAGGAGGGCAGGGGGAAAGCTCATCAAATTGTTTTGGAAAGCTGTTTTTCAGAGACTACTGCTACTTCATTTTTCACCGTATTATTATGTGAAATTTAAGTTAATAAAATAGAATATTTATTTTATGAAATCCTTTGCATAGACCTTAACTTACAATATGCAGGAAAACAAGTTAGAAACTTGCATGTTTTCTCTATATGTTTTTATTTTTTTGTATCAGTGTTGTGGATGTAATTGGCAGTGGTTGCAAAGAAGCTGAACTGGGACTGTATCAGTAGTCAGTGTATATATAAAAATGATGGAAAGTCAGCCTGCTCATGTGTGCATTGTGCTTCCCTCCATCTTCCACTAGTTCTCGGGGGGGGGGGACTGTGATTTCAGTTTTTAATGGTGATGTTTTTTTTCCCCTTTCTATTTTCATGTTTACCTAGAGGGATCAGAATTTGTTTGTATGTTAATACATACTGATTTTTAAGTGAGCGTTTTCTTCCGCAGACGGTTCTTGAATTCAGTTGTAACAAAGCAGCTTATTTTTAATGGGAGAAAAAAAAATATTTAATTGATTCTTGAGCTTTTTCAGAAATACAAAAGGAATTTGGCAAGTACGGTACTATAGTTACAGTATATTCTTACTAAGAGTGTACTTCTTTGGTCTTGGATCTGTATTTAACCAGACCAATCTTAGATAATAAGATTCCTGTTGTTACTGTCTTGGCACTACTTACTATATTTGTCTTGTATTGTTCTGATACAAAATAGGAAGGTTTAACTGGAAAGGAATTGACAAGTGTTACTGTGAAGTCAGTCAGCAGCTCAAAAGTTAGTGTCTCTGAAGGATTAGTCACTCCAAATAGCACTTTGCAGACATTTAGGATCGAAATAATTTATTTTTATTAACTGGTCACATTTCGTGAAATGTAAAAAAGTTGTAAAAATTGTGAGGGTTTTGCAATGTGTATATATATATATGAAGTATACATCGTGGAGGTCCATATAGATTTCTCATTCAGGTAGTTTGTTTTACCTGTATATGTGGATTTCCTGTTGTTCAGCATAGACTGGAAAAATAGCAGATTTTGCAGTTACTCTTCAGTGCCCTGAACCTTAGCTGAAACTTCACACATTTGAGAAGTATACAAAAGATTTGATTCAAGTTCCAATTCTGGTTTTATATGGCTACTAATTCTCTTTTTTCTCAATTAAATTTCTCTTATGATGTTGTGATTATCTGCTTAAAACCATAAATATGTACAATTTCTTTCTGTGTTTAGGTATGATGAATGGATAAAGGCAGACAAGATAGTGAGGCCAGCTGATAAAAATGTACCAAAAATTAAGCATCGAAAGAAAATAAAGGTAGTTCTTCTCCTTTTTCTTCCTTGTTGCTCCCAACTGTGGTTTGATACATATTTCAGTAATCCTCACCTTCCTTCCTGATTTTTTGGTTGGCCTACAAATGTTGGACAGGAAAAGCAGCTTCATAGCCTTTTGAAACCGGAAACTGTTTTCACCAAGGTTTTGGGTTTTCTCTTTGGGGTGGGAAGGGGAAGCTTCTCTCTTTTCTTCTTTACTGTACTTTTAAACTAAATGTATATTATGCATTTAGAGAAAACAAGTGAGAAAGGATCCACATTACCATCAGTGTTGGGACCCAGCTCAGGGGAGTTGGAGTTTGGGAGCTCCCTGATTCTGGAGAGCAAACCTATGATTAGTCTGTGTGCGTGGAACTTTATAATTTTATTGCCAAGCATTTCTTCCAAATTACAACTGATACTTAGACTTAGGTGATGATATATTCCTTGGACTGTGGGCTACAAGAAAGCTTTTCCTTCTGCCACAGACACCAGCACTCCTCCCACCCCCTCCCCAGCACCTTCAGAACCTGACAGCTGCCCTGTCACTGCTGAGCCTGGCATTCTGCAGTGCCACTGCTCCTAGAGCACTCTCTGTGTTTGCTTTTCCATTTGTTTTAGTGTTGGCAAAGTGCCTGTCTTCGTAGAAAGGTCTTGACGTGGAACTCAGAAAGGTATTTGTAGTCTTTCAAACAAAGATGAGAGCTTTTCTTTACAGGTTGAATGTTTAAGGTAACTGTAAGCATTGCGTAATTGTAATCTTTGTTGAGAAGTGTGTTCAAATGAAAAGAGGGTTTTTATTTAATCTTTTCTTTTACCTAGAATAAAACTGACAGAGAGAAGGAAGAGAAGTATTCTCCTAAACCCTGTAAATTGCGACGTTTGTCAAAACCTCCCTTTCACACCAGCACATCACCAGAGACTGGGTCCAAACTTGACAGCACTGAAGCCAAAAATACTGAACAAGCTCCAGTTAAATCAATAGAAATTCCTTCTATCATTAATGGGCTACAAGGTATTGTACTTAAAAGTTTTCTGATTCTGTAAATAACCTTTAAACAGGAGTAAATTACAGTGTAGAACAACTGATGCAACTGAATGCTTTGAGTCTGGCTAATTATGACATCAGAAATTCAGAAATAACCCTTGGACAAAACTAATGCTGACAATTTCTGAAAACAGGTAGCGTGGATTCAGTGTATTAACAGTCAATTACATTCTTTGTGTTGCCATCCTTTATTTTGTTTGACATAAAGCAAAGCATTTTTGCTTCCTATCTAATTTCTAAATTTTTAAATTTTTATTTATCTAACTTTTAGGACCCATTATTTTTCAAATTTTTTTGTCTTGAAAAATAGAACTTATAATAAAGCTAGTTTTCATATCGGAACATCTGTTGTTGCTAACATTGTGTGCCCCTTCCCACACATTTACAGCAGCATTATTACTACTGGTAGCTTCTCTTTATCCTTTGTTTAGAGCATGCCTCCAGAGAAAGAAATCATTGTATAGGTGGTTTGAGTAACCACAGATTTTTGTGGGACTTACATGAATTTAATAATCTTTCAGACTTACTTGAACCTGGATAATACTGTCCACTGGGTTCCAAAACCGTAGGTGGAGTAACAGTCAACATAATCTATGAAGCTTCATTTCCTTAGGAAATGAGAAACAAAAAAACAGTTAATGGTGACACTATTATTAGTGCTATAATTAATCTGTAATTAACTTTACAAATCAAGGAGTTTATATATATCAGTATTTATCCTTGTATTCATACATTTTCCCATTGGATGGGATTGCTGTTGATTCCTTTTCCATTATATCTTTATTCTTCTTTTCTCAGTTTCTTTATTGCTGACCCTGAATGTTCTTGCTGTTGTCCTACACCCTTGTTGTCCATTTGTCTCTCTGAGTGCCTTCCATTACTGCTTTCACTTCCTTTTTTCCAGGCTGGTCATCAGGTTGGTTTGTTAGAGAGTATCTCCTGTGTGTTGCTTGTTCTGTCCGTTATACTGTGGATTTTCCAGGGAAAATGTCATCTCGGTTTTAGGCTTTGAAAAAAATGGCAGATAATGGTAGTATTTGTAACCCATAAGAAATATGTAAGCCCATCATTCATTTTCTGGTTTGGGTAATTATGCAGAAGTTTCTGTTTTATAGATTGATGCACTCTGTGCTTTCTCCACCTCTTCAGAAATTGCTGGAGATGTACTGTATAATACAGAATCTTTCTAGTTTCTAATCTAGCCATTATACCTCCAGTTTTTGAACTCTTCAGGAGGTACAGTTTAAGAGATAACATTGTTAGAGATTAGAATATCTTCATACCTATACATTTTCTTTGTTTTTTTAATAATTCTTTGTAACTGAAATCAAGACAAACTTTTCTTGTTTTGTTTTTCTTTTTCTTTTTTTAATATACTTTCAATTAGCTTCTGAAAGTTCGGATGATAGTGAGCAAGATGATGACCAAAGTGCCCTGAATGTACATGCTGATGGCAAAGAGGAATCTCAGCCTGAGGCTGTAAGCCAAGATAAAAATGAACCCTGCCTAAAAGAAGAACAGAGCGGTTCGTCCCTCCCAGAAGAAACTAAAGCTCTTACAGATGCAGTCGTGCCCAAGTCGGTATCCAAGTCTCCCGAAAGATTGCGAAAAGAAGTGGAAGAGTTATCTGAAGATAGTGACTCTGATGGAGAAGATGAGACCACAAAGAAGAGAAAGGATGTAAAAAAGGAGGTAGTGGATAAAACAGCAAAACCACAAGTGAAACGTGGTAAACGAAGACACTGTGCTGCAGAGGAATCATTAAAGACTGTGTCACCTAACAGAAAGGATGAGAAGTCCAAAAACAAAGACGCCCTTAGTTTAGAAAACAGCAGTAACAGCTCCTCGGATGAAGATGAGGAAGACAAATCTAAACTGAAAATCACTCCCACGAAAAAGTACAATGGACTGGAGGAGAAAAGGAAGTCTTTACGAACAAGTACTTTCTACTCCGGATTTTCTGAAGTTGGAGAGAAAAGAATAAAGCTTCTGAATAACTCTGATGAAAGACTTCAGAACACCAGAGCAAAGGATCGAAAAGATGTCTGGTCAAGTATTCAAGGACAATGGCCGAAGAAAACGCTGAAGGAACTGTTCTCAGACTCTGACACCGAGGCTGCTGCATCCCCCCCACATGCTGCTCCCGATGATGCCGCAGCAGAGGAGCAGCTTCAGACTCTTGCAGAAGAAGGTATTTCTTTGCCTAGCTGTGAACTTGAAAAGTCTTTGCCAGCTAGTGTGGATGTTAAACCGGTAGAGGAGAAACCGACTGAAGTGGGTGAGAAGAAAGTTGAATTTCCAAGCAGTGGCAGCAATTCAGTGCTAAATACTCCTCCTACAACTCCTGAGTCACCTTCCTCTGTAACTGTAACGGAGTCCAGTAGACATCAGTCCAGTGTCACTGTCTCTGAGACACTGCCACCAAATCAAGAAGAGATACGAAGCATCAAAAGTGAAACAGATAGCACAATAGAGGTGGACAGTGTGGCAGGGGAGCTGCAAGACCTTCAGTCTGAGGGAAATATATCTCCAACAGGTTTTGATGCCAGCGTCAGCTCCAGTAGTAGTAACCAACCAGAGCCAGAGCATGCTGAAAAAGGTAAAAGAAAGGGTAAACAGAGCTGTGTCCAACCTAAGCAGCTCTCATTTTTAACCTTGCTGATGTGTTTTCATTCAGTTACGGTTATGCTGCTGAGAAGTTAGTTGTTGGAGGAAATAGTAGCCTGCTGTCCATTTCAAATGTGTGCAAATGGCATAATCATCTAGTCAGTGAAATGAGATCTGCCAGGAAGTTTATTGGCCTTCCATTAAAAAGAACATTGTGATGGTCTCAATGAGTGATAAAGGGTGAAGTTTAAACTGGACATGGCAAAAAAAGCCCAGAGCAAATTGTAGTAGCTTGTGTAAGGAATATTTATTGTATCAAGACGAAAGTATTTTAAACACCCTCATAGAAGCAGAAGATGCTGTTTCTTGCATAAAACTTGATTTTTTTGTAAGGTGCTTATTCGGGGGGGAGAAAGCCCTGCTGCTGGTAGACTGCTTAGGCAGCCATTTCATACTTCTATTTTCTAGAACAGTAACTTCATAAGATTCAAGTCAAGCTGATAACAAGCACTGACCTTTTTAGCTACTTCACTTTGAGATGTGATTCTGGAGATTGAAGCTTCTGTCTTGAAAGCACTAGAGAATAGGGGATAATAAACACGACCAACACTTGTGCGCACGACGTCAGTGTACTGCTGCCTGCTTTTTAGCAATTGGAAAGTTCTAAAAGCTTTTTTTCTGAAAGCAGTTGGCTCTTTTGCAGTTCATCAGAAGTACAGCCACTTTCACTGTGTTGTAGTGCTTAAAAATTATGAACACAGAGGAAGAAAAATACATTTCAGCTATAATCCTGAGATAAAAGTGGTTTCTTCATCTCAGTAGACTTCAGTTAACAATTAACTAATTTTGCTCAAAATGCCCTTAAGGCATGTGACCTTCAGCATTCTGTTGGAAATGTTCTTCTGAAAATGTGCAACAAAATGTGTTTCCTTGAACAAAGGAGAGGGTTTGGAAGAGGTGAATGTGTAGCCCTCAGTAAATATAATGCTTTGTTAATCATAGCCACGTAGGTTTAGAACTTAATTTGTTTGCTTTTTTATATAAAAGGAATTTATTGCCACTTAAGTTTTACACTACTTTACAAGATTACTTTTACATGCATTAGACTTCAGCTTCCTCGCTGTTTTTTTCAGCATGCTGCCTGCTTCAGAAAATTGGGTTCCTTAATTTAAATTGTTTTATTACATGGGTCATTTTTAATCCTTAAGTCACATGGTTGTGAAACAACATTTGCACAACTCCTAAAATACTTTCTTTTAGCAGGTGTACTAGAATTGTTTTATCGTCTTTTACTTTTTCCTCTTGTAGTCACAAATAGGCACATTAGACTGTCCCCTTGGGTTTTTGTTTGCCTTTCTTTTTTTGTTACCCTTTTTTTTATTTAATGTTATCTAAGATATTAATACTTCCAATTAATGCAGCTAGTGATCAAAAGTGATTGCTTTGGGGTTTTTTGGGGTTTTTTTCCACAGTTTCCGAGTAAAGCCATTTTTAAGTTCTAGTAGGTCTTGATAACTTTTTTAGTAAATGTATTCTCATTTGATTTACAGTATTAAAAAAAAAATAAATCCACGTGGCTTCAGAGGAATTCTGATGATGCATATGGGAAAGTTACTTGTAATCATCTTACCTGTCTACCTTCCGTTGTGTTTCACCTCCTCTTGTCAATATAAGTACAAAACTGAGCTGTATTAAGGATTGGGAGGAACAGTTGCATTGTTGTCTACAAACTTCAGCTCTGAAGTATTTTGGGGAATTTTTTTGTGACTGAGAAAAACACACAAGAAGTGCAAGCATTTATTTAATTTCAATTTCGTCTCTTTTTTCTTTTCCCAATTATAGTCTGTACAGGCCAGAAAAGACTTAAAGATGTTCAGGGAGCAGGCAGCTCCTCAAAAAAGCAGAAAAGAAGTCACAAAACATCAGTGAACAACAAAAAGAAGAGTAAAACTAGTAAGTACAGCAGCTTAGTATGAAAAGAAATGTGCACAAGTACTATGTCATTTGTTCAAATGATTGTAGATGAAGTCTGGAAATAAAAAATGTGTTAGGACAAAATGTTCTCCTCAGGGAATTCTTAGTACTGTTTAAATGAAGAAACTGCTCTATCTCAATGCTGAAGTGTTTTCAAATGTCTTGTATTACTTCTATCATATTACCTCTATTTCAAAGAGGTCCTTAGTATTGTGTAATTCAGGAAGACTAAGAAGAGAGAGTATTTTACACATGGCAGAATTGGGACAGGTATCTCTGTATCACCATAACTGACTGTTTTAGAGGGGGCAACTGGGACCTGAAGGAAATTATATTCTGTATTTTCTGCAGGATTAGTTTTTAGAGGTTAATATCTCTACCATGTAGCAGATACCTTGTTTTCTTCCTGTGCTGTCTTGTTACATCTTCAGTAAATAATGTAGCTTTTGCAGTTTTGTTGTAGAAGCTGATCTGAATAGAAACCACAGTACAGGGTAGCTTAATAAAAGCAGAGGTGTATCAGGGGTCATATGCACGTTTTTGGGAGACAACAAGATCAATTACCACTTTATTTCACTGTTACAAAGAATATCAGGAAAACAGTCAGCTAGAGAAGGAAGTCTGAAGGATAACTAAAAAATGCAGTTAAAGCAAGGATAGAAAGCATACACCATGCCTTTCTTCCTCTCTTTCCCTCACGTCTCTTCCTTCCCTCCCCACTTGCTTTCTTTTAACAGCTTTTACTAAAAGTCTGTGCTTTTTGGTCTGATATTTGCTTTCACCCCACCCATCCTTCATGTTCACTGGTCTCCTTTTTGTATTTTCTTATACTTTTAAATTCCATTTCTTTAGTCTCCTCCTTCTATAATCCTTATTCCTTCCCTTGCCCCAGGAATTAAAGTAACAAAAGAGACTGAATTTGCAGAACTAATACACCACTTTTATCCTTGCCATTATTCCCTTGGCTTTGGTGAATTTACCCCTTTCTCTCAACCTGTGTCTTCATCAGATGCAAGCACTTCAAAACTAGAGTTGTTTCTTGTACCTCATAGTCCTGATATTTGTGTGCTCTTTTTGTTAGGCTTCAGGGACTGCTGAATGTAATAAGGAGAACAGATAAAATGTGGAGTCATTTGTAAGCAAAAAGCATGCCTTTGCAAAATTCAGGTATATCTGTTAAACCTGCTTTTGTAGCAGCTTCAGCTCTTGCCTTTGCATTAAACCAGCCAACACCAGCAACTCTGCAGCCAGCCAAGTTCCTTCATACTATGGGTATCTTGGTATTCAGTTTCTCCTGTGTAGATCACCAAAGCATAAAGGTCAGGACCAAAAGAAACTTTCAGGGTTCATTTTGTCAACACTCAGGGCAGGTACAGCTGAGGCATACATTTTTCTTGATAAATATGAATTCCACATATGTTTTTAAACAACTCTAATGATGGAGATTCTGTGGATTTCCTAGTCATTTTATTCCATTGCTTCACTGGACTTGTGTTGAATTACAGTCTCTTGCCCCTGCTTTCACCCCAGTTTTGTTTTAGTAATGCTAAAAACACCCATCATCCTTTCAGTTATTACTCATGAATCTTGCCTTTCAGACAGATTACTTTGTTACTCTTCTTTGAGCAGTTTGATTAGAAAACTGTGTTCAGCCTGTTGCTTCATGGTTAAAGTTCCACTTGAGGTGAAGTTCTTTTGTTTTGGGTCAGCTTAAGAACTTTCTCCAAAATTAAAAAAAATTATCGTCATGTCTGAGGTATTTGTAGATTGTCACACATATTCAGATTATTGATAGTCATTTTAGTAGAGGAAAAATAAAATAAATAAGGTGACACATAACAAAAAAAAGGTCAGTTGTTTACTTTCAATTCTGCTACACATGTCCTAAAAATAAAAAAAATTTCTGTAACTGTTTGCTCTAAAATGAGAAAGAAGTTTATATATATATATATATAAAATACTGTCTTAGAAATTGATATTAAAAAAGGTAAATGGGAGATGGAACATAACAGTCAGTGTTGTGAACTTTTAGAAAAAGTACAGCCCCATAAGCAGACAGATGTGGTTCACTTTGACACCTGTGCTGACACATTGGACTGCCTATTTGGCTTATTTCTAATGTAGGCAATTTATTTATAGCTGTGGTTCTAGAGCAACAAGTGTGATGTTGTTGTGAATCATTCGGAGAGAAGAGTGCATCCTCCCTCTGGGGACCTTGAGAAGCTGGATTGTATTCAAGTCTCCTTACAAGAAGCATGTCCTTAGCCCCCATCTCCTTGTGCTTTTGCACACACACTTTCAGCAATATCCTTGCCAGACTTTTGGATGGATTGTGGTACCAGAGTCTGATACTTTAATCTCCCCTTTATCTCTGTAGGATCTTGGTTCCCATAAGTACACAGAACAGCCCTGAGTCTGCTTGCACAGCAACTAACCGGGTGGTGTTTCCAGTGCAAGGTTTTCCTTTGACAGTGTGCCAAAATCAGAGGGACCCCAGTATATACCTGGTTTGCAGTTCTGTACTGGGGCACCCAGTGCTGCAGAGAGCTGTGTGCCAAGCTGCTACACCAGCATGGGTTCTGCCATTTTAGAGTAAAAAGATTTGGTTTAAATAAACTCCCGTTAAATGAAAATCAGCATACTGGTACCTTCTGATAGGCTTTGTTTTGGGCTTGGTTTTGTAACAATATGTCTTCTTGTTTCTTCAGCAAACAGCAGTGACAGTGATGAACTATCTGCTGGTGAAAGCGTGTCCAAGTCTCAGTCAGCAAAATCGGGTTCTACTGGCATGAAGTCTCACCAAACCAAATCACTCACAAGAACACAATCCTCAGGAAAATGTGGGAAGAATGGAGAGAAGGAGTCTGATCTCAAAGAACAGAATAATCGTTTGCCCAAAGTTTACAAATGGAGTTTTCAAATGTGTAAGTATTTTCTTGAAAACACACCCTGTTGCATCCTGTGGTATAGTATTAAAAGGCTTTTTGAATTTTCTGTATTTTGGTGGGGTTTTTTCCCCATCCTGAGTTTGCTTAATTTTTTTATAAATTCTCATTTTAAAAAAATGGTTTGTTTCTTTTTTTGCAATTGCAGCACAGGGAACTGCCTATATCACACTCTTCCAGGACTGTTTTTAGATATGGCTCCTGTTCTGACTTGCAGTTTTTGCTGTCCTGTGCATACCTGTCATTATGGCATGAGCGTTACCTAGTCTGTGTTCTTCTTCTCTTGATGTTTCCTTGCTGTTCTACTCCTCGTTCTCTAGTGTTCAGGCACTTAGGTGATTGATTGGGTTTTCCCCTTCCATTTTGCCTTAGTGACCAGGGACGTGTTTACTGTTTCTAATGTTAAGGACTTCCCCTGTGTTTCAATCAAGCTACAGGTTCTGCTAGGGGTGAGCTAGGTATTGGTAGAGGTGAGCAGTGTGGAAAGGATCATGCATTTGCCTATCTGAAAAAGAGATCAGTGGCCTAATGCCCTGATATTAGTGCAACTTTTTCATTGAATGTGACCATGCTGTTTTGTTGGGGTTTTTTATCTCTGTAGCCCTGACTCTCAGCATTACTCTACTTCTTAAAAGTATTTTTCTCCTAGTACTGTACAGTGAAGTTACATTCTGATGCTCTTCAATGTAATGTGAAAGGTCTTTATTACCACTTACTGGCCTGTTGAGATTCATTGAACACTTTCCTGGTGCAACACATTTAAAAGGCTTTTGCTCCTTGCTTTCTTTCTATCTTGGCTGCATTCCACATGCTGAAGTTGCTTGGCAGAAGAGCGTCTGTGGAGTGCTGTTAGACACATTTCCTGCTGTTGCAGAGTCAAAGACACTTGCAGTGTCTCTGAGCTTTCCGCATTTTTCCACAGCCTAATATAGTTGTGGCTTTTGGTCCTTGGGTGCTACCTTCATTATAGGTTAATGAACTGCATTCTGCACCCCATACAGTAGTTTAAATGATTCTTAAATGTCTTTGAATGAAGTGTCTCGAGTGTGGCTTCCCTGGACTGAACCGAGAACGTCTCCTGCCAGTGCTGCCCAGAGCTGTGAGCCATGCTGTGGAGAGCTCCCAGCTGGAAACAGCCAGAGGGCAGCTCACATGCCTTGTCCCTGGTGGCTGTACCTTACAGCCCCTGTGCCACGGACTCCGCTGGAACCACTCCAAGCTATTCAGAGTCCTGTTGTAACCTGCTTGTTCTGTAACAGCCAAGACATGTCAGGAACGGCTATCCTTCCTGGTGTCTTGGGCCAAACTGAACTCTAGCACGGACTGAAAATAACAGGCTCAAAGCTAGTTTTGGCCCTCATGTTTTCACCAGTTGTCTTAATTTTATTTTCTTTTCCTTCCTGTGGGGAGAGGAATGCATTTTAGCTCTTCCTTAAAAAACAAACAAACAAAAAAAAAACTATGGTGGTATCTTGTACAAATAGTTAAAAAATGAACAAATTTGTGGTAATAAACAGCAGCTGCTGCTGTGTTTCTTAGCTTTGCTGTCTGCTGCCTTAAAGCACATCACTAAGATTTGAGTACTTCCCACTTCACTGACATTCAGAAGTGTTTGGAAATGCTTAATAAGCAATAATTAACCAAGATTGTTTAACTTGTAGCTGACTTGGAAAATTTGACTAGCGCCGAGCGCATAACAGTCCTCCAAGAAAAGCTGCAAGAAATCAGGAAACATTACCTGTCCTTGAAATCTGAGGTGGCTTCCATTGACCGAAGAAGAAAGCGCTTAAAGAAAAAAGAGCGGGAAAGTAAGTGCTGGGAACTAAATTCTTCTTTTAGAGAGCTGAATTGCATGTCATGTTATTAAAATGCTAACAAGAATTGGATAATTTATAGGGAGACGTTTGCCATTAGAAGTGTGGTTTCATTTGGTTTTCTTGGAAATGCTGTGTGCAGTTATTTTATGACCTTTAGAAGGTAGGGATTAGATACCCAGTGATTATGTAAGGGAAGAGCATTAAGAAGGCATGCAATCTCTTTAATCCTGTTAAGATAGAACTACTACACAGGAAAAAATCCCCAGAAACTTGTTCTATGCAATGAACAAAGTAAAATGAAAAAAATCTAAGGGTATTTATAACTTGTCTTCAAATTACAGATAAATTTACTGTAGTATTGCTTATGGGCCTAGTTAGTGCTTTTCCCTTGGGACAAAGGTTTTTTTCCATGAGTTTAAGGGAGACCAATCAAATTGCTCATCTTTCTGAAGCTGCTGCACCTATTGCTTCTAGTGTGCCTGCTTCTAGGAATGCTCAAAGCATCATTTTCTCAGGGTGAGAAATGCCACATGTAGTAAGGTTTTATGGCTGCAGCTGTCGCATGGGAATTGCAGTTGCTGCTTGGTTGCCAGAGCAGGGTGTGTGTGCAGACACAGTGCTGATCCCACAGGAAGGAAAGGGAACAGGTGACTGTGCTGCTGGCTCAGGAATGAGCTCTGGCACCCTTTGGCTAGGCCCTGGAACTGGGTGGTTGAGGAACCAGGCCTACAAGGCTATACTCAGCTGTGTGCAAGGCAGTACTTCTGTAAAGGTATTTCCTAGAAAAATTAGGGAATGGAGGCTTTCTTCCTTTTAGTTGCTAGGCATTAGTTGCTCGAGTCAGTGTATACCAATGCTTGTTGTTGAATAGGAAGACATTTTTATTGCTTGATTTATAAATCCCTGTAACCTGTGTTTTCCTTTTCCTGTGCAGGTGCTGCTACTACATCATCTTCCTCCTCCTCACCTTCCTCCAGTTCCATTACGGCTGCAGTTATGTTAACGTTAGCAGAACCATCCATGTCAAGTTCGTCACAGAATGGAATGTCAGTTGAGTGCAGGTGACAGCAGGACTTGCCAAAGCACTTTGCACTTAATGGCTGCTGAGGGCCACTCTTTTTTTTTTCCTTTTTTTTTTTTTTTTTATACTGCACAGTGGCACAAAATTCAGACAAGCACTATTTTATATTTAAAGTTGTTTCTTGA
This sequence comes from Campylorhamphus procurvoides, assembly GCA_013396655.1. Classification (NCBI taxonomy): domain Eukaryota; kingdom Metazoa; phylum Chordata; class Aves; order Passeriformes; family Dendrocolaptidae; genus Campylorhamphus; species Campylorhamphus procurvoides. The sequence goes on along the minus strand of WBMV01005965.1, from coordinate 205,509 downwards.
CAAGCTAACTTTGCACTTAAGTGCACTTTTATGAAGAAAAAGTACAACAAACTGCTTTTCCTCAAGCAATAATTGTTTCCAACTTGTCTGGGAATTGTAAGTCTAGTGACTCGAAGGCCTTCCACTGTGGCAAATGGAGGCTGTTCACTGCCTGTAGAGACAGGACAATAAGCATATAGTTGTTGGGGTGATCTAAATCAATGTGGTAAGGCTTACTGTATTCCCTGGTATTTTGTTAAAGCTGGAACATTTGATATTTTTCCATTTATTTATGACAAATATTGAAAATATTTTCATTTGTACAAGCTAATTGTTTTGTAACTGCTAAGTCACCTTATAGTGGCTTTAATTGTATACGTCAAGCACATCTATTCAAAACCTGCAGTTAGTAGGATGTTTGACATCAGTCCTGATAACCAAATATGAGGATTCCTTTAAGAAAAAAAAAAAAAAAGACTGACTAATGTTTACAGGTTTGAATTAGGCTTAAATAGGTTACTCTGGGTTTTAAGAACCCATTAATTGGAATGAAACTACTGTACTTTGCCATTTTTCTATAAAACAGTATTTTTTTTTAATTTTGATAAAATACATTATGAAAAAGAAAGAAAATGGCTAACAAACTGTATTAAATCTTAATGTATAAAGATTGTATTCAGCCAGTTTAAAGTGTATATTTATTCATAATGGATTATAACAGGTATATTTTTGTGTTTTCTTGTAAATGTTTCTTTTCCCCTTAAAGCAACAAATATTTCATTTGTAATGCTTATTTTATTACAAGCTTCAAGGAGAGGACTTCTAGAGGGAGTAAGGTGTGAGGTTATCATTTGTGGTTGCTGATACCAACACTGCCACAAAAGGGTAGTTGTTTTTAAAATAACTAGCTAGCCGAGTGGTAGATGTTTAATTTTTTAAATGCCTTGTACAAATTCCAAAACCAACTTCAAAATGTTTTCACTTGTATTGATTTTATGTTGAATGGATCCCAAGCTCTCTCCTGTTAATTCTATACCTTTGTAAGACATTTGTATATTGCGGAAGTGTTCATTCAAGCTATTTAATACCTGGCACTGTTAATACACAGTACTTTATTGTACAGATTGTTTTACTGTTTTAATTGTAGTTCTGTGTACTTCTTTTGCCTGGGGAAATAGGGGCTGGCATGTTTTTCTTTGTTTTCTGGCAATACAACATGTAAGAATTCAAAGCATTTTGTTTGTAGATGCTAGAGTGTCAGAATCCTTTTCATTTGACTTTTCTAAGAAAAGCATTTTCAGTCTTCGTAGTGTGCGCTTAAGGTTATAACTGATTTTATTGAAAATGGTTTCAAAGTATTCAGAATTGTACAGGACTGTAAAAATTTGTTGACAGACATTGAAGGAAAAGCTTATAGAAAAAAGCTATAAAATATATATTAGGTTCTGCAGAAAATGGAGAGTTATGTAATATATTGTACAAATGTAAGCAAAGGCCTCTGAAATAAAATGCCATAGTTTGTGAATCCCTGATTTTGTTTCTAATAGTTTAATTAAGCAACTGTAGTATGTTTGTGAAAATTACATCAAGCTGCAGGATCAGTTTAGCAGATGATCTTTGATGTGCTGTAATAGGCATATAAAGATATAGTAGAGCAGGTGCTTTGGCCTGATTTTCCTCTTGGCAATTAATTCAAATCCATCTTTTTTTTTCAGCAGAAAACGAAAAGTGTGGCCCATCATTAAGGCAGTGCCAGTTGAAACAAACTACTGGCTACAGTTGACCAAAATACTGTTACACCTGCAAAATGACAGATCACTGATGAGAATGACAAGAGCAAACAGGATAAATAACTTTTGGAAGCATTGCCTGTGTCAAGAACTATCAGTAATCCAAGACTGACAGGAGTAATTTTAGTAATTTCAGTGGGGCTACTCAGAGGATATTTTCACCTGTTTAAATTTAGTGGAATCAGAGTCACAATAGTTCAGTTCTGCGTTTCAGTCTCAGTAGGCATAACGGGTATGGATGTAAATGGGAACTATATCTGGGCAAGTAAGAGCAAAGTCACCTCTTCACACACTGCTAGTTCTTGATCAGCTCTCAGTTTTAATGCCAGCATATTTACTTTGATGTGACAATTACTGACTGTGGTCAGGGGGGAGGGGTGGAATTTGTTTACCTGTTTAAAACAGGGCTCATTAATCACCTCCCCACTCCCAAACAGAGTTCTTGCATAAATGAGATTTTTGCTTTTCCTTAATACAGGGATTATTTAAATTTTATTGTACTTCTCATGCAGTTTGATGACTAGTCATTTGTTCTGCAAGTTTTACACTGCACCTCTTCTGTGAAGTGTGTCTGTAAATGGTACTCTCCAGTGGTTACAAAGGAAGGTACCTTTGGCAGTCTGTTAGTCAGTTTTATCCTGTGTTCCAGTGGGTCAAATCTGAGCTGCTTTTCAGGGTACTTACTGTGATGCAGCTTTACATGTCGGTGAGTTCCCTGCCTGGCATGTGCACTCTTGTTTGCAACTGAGGAAGTTTACCACTAGCAGTTCCTGCTGGGCTGTTCCCATACTCCAGAGTGCTGCTCAGACCACGACCTGAGAGGCAAAGCGAGACAAACTACCCCTGGTTTATCCTTTACACACTGTCTGAGTGATGGACTCGGTTTTGCATGTCTCTCAGCTGATGATGTAGGGAATAGCTGAGATCAGCATGTGCAGAGAGAAAACATGCCCTGCTTGAAGGCTCTGCATTGCTCGCACCTCCCTTCACTTGCAGTCTCTGCTGATGCCTGACTGGGTAGTTCCCATCACGATGCAAAATTTTCCTGTTAGCACAGGGCTTGAACTTGCTCTCAGGCAGAGTTCCTGGAGGCTCTGTGCCTCTTGCTGAGCTTCACTGACAATGAGTCTCTGAAACCAGTCAGCTGAATGCTTATCCACTGTCACCTGGATATGTTATGGTGGTTGAGCCTCTTCTGCCCCACCTGCGTCACCTACAGTGCTGCTCTTCTGTGTGAAGGCAGAATGGAAATGCCACTAAAATGTCAGCAGCAGTCACCTGCCTGTTTTTAAGAATCTATGTATTCTCTTGGGCTGACCCCATCCATGAGGGTCCCTACCTTTTCTGGCATTCAGAGGGCAGGGCAGGGGATACGTGGTGGGTTAATGTCAAGGTTAATGCCTTCCCTTTATGCCACAGCTATGTTTCTTGTTTTGCCTTTGGTTCAGCATTGGTGCCAGCAACCTTGCTAACGCTGGCAGCTCAAAAACTGCATCAAATGCGTAACGTGACAGCCCAAGCGCTGTCCTGTTTGCTTCAGCTCCCCTTGGATTTGTGGAGCGTGGGAATCCCATGAGACAACCCCCATCACATGCTGACCACAGATCCACAGAATCAATTAGATTGGAAAAGACCCTTTGAGACCATCGAGTCCAACCTGTGACTCGAACACCCCCAGCTCGACTACACCAGGGCACTCAGTGCCACGTCCAGTCTTCCCTTAAACACCTCCAGCGGTGGTGATTCCACCACCCCATTCCAGTGTGTGTCATCGCTCCTTCTGTGAAGAAACTCTTCCTGGTGCCCAACCTGGCGCAGCTTAAGGATGGTCCTGATGCTGGATGTTTCCGCAGGGCTCGGCGGCTGGGACGGGAGCGGGGCGGGAGAGAGACAGATCCTTGGGAGGAGCGGGACTGGATCGGGACGGATCCTTGGGAGGAGCGGGGCGGGAACGGGGCGGATCCTTGGGAGGAGCAGGACGGATCCTCGGGAGGAGCGGGGCGGGAGCGGGGCGGATCCTTGGGAGGAGCAGGACGGATCCTTGGGAGGAGCGGGGCGGGAGCGGGGCGGATCCTCGGGAGGAGCAGGACGGGAGCGGGGCGGATCCCTGGGAGAAGCGGGGCGGGATCTGTCCCCGCCCGTCGGAAGTGACGCTGCCGAGCCCTTCCCGCTCTGGCACCATGCGGGCTCGTCGGGCCATCCCGGCGCCCGNCTATGTATTCTCTTGGGCTGACCCCATCCATGAGGGTCCCTACCTTTTCTGGCATTCAGAGGGCAGGGCAGGGGATACGTGGTGGGTTAATGTCAAGGTTAATGCCTTCCCTTTATGCCACAGCTATGTTTCTTGTTTTGCCTTTGGTTCAGCATTGGTGCCAGCAACCTTGCTAACGCTGGCAGCTCAAAAACTGCATCAAATGCGTAACGTGACAGCCCAAGCGCTGTCCTGTTTGCTTCAGCTCCCCTTGGATTTGTGGAGCGTGGGAATCCCATGAGACAACCCCCATCACATGCTGACCACAGATCCACAGAATCAATTAGATTGGAAAAGACCCTTTGAGACCATCGAGTCCAACCTGTGACTCGAACACCCCCAGCTCGACTACACCAGGGCACTCAGTGCCACGTCCAGTCTTCCCTTAAACACCTCCAGCGGTGGTGATTCCACCACCCCATTCCAGTGTGTGTCATCGCTCCTTCTGTGAAGAAACTCTTCCTGGTGCCCAACCTGGCGCAGCTTAAGGATGGTCCTGATGCTGGATGTTTCCGCAGGGCTCGGCGGCTGGGACGGGAGCGGGGCGGGAGAGAGACAGATCCTTGGGAGGAGCGGGACTGGATCGGGACGGATCCTTGGGAGGAGCGGGGCGGGAACGGGGCGGATCCTTGGGAGGAGCAGGACGGATCCTCGGGAGGAGCGGGGCGGGAGCGGGGCGGATCCTTGGGAGGAGCAGGACGGATCCTTGGGAGGAGCGGGGCGGGAGCGGGGCGGATCCTCGGGAGGAGCAGGACGGGAGCGGGGCGGATCCCTGGGAGAAGCGGGGCGGGATCTGTCCCCGCCCGTCGGAAGTGACGCTGCCGAGCCCTTCCCGCTCTGGCACCATGCGGGCTCGTCGGGCCATCCCGGCGCCCGGGAAGGAGAAGAAGAAGAAGAAGAAGGAGGAGAAGAATAAGGAGGAGGAGGAGCCGTACGTGGTGGGGCAGGTGTCGGGCAGCCTCGGTGCAGGCCCAGGCCCAGGCC